>PVJH01043068.1:0-13859 GCA_004026705.1 Nesogale talazaci | reverse complement strand
CTTCAGCTAATGGAAAACTTACGGGAAGCTGATCACAAAGACAACTTGCTCCCTCCCATCAGCTTTATAATAAACTGTTTAAGTGAAGTTTCAGTAAAGCCTTGTTTTGCCTCTTTAAATTATATGTGCACAAACCTTTTTAATGCAATGCATCTGAAGTTTTGATATTTGTAACTTTTTTTTTCTTTTTTTTCTTTTGGTGGGGGTTGTGATGGTTTAAAAATCATGGATTTATTTTTTTGTAACTCTCTGGCTATTGTCCTTGTGTATCCTGATAGCGCCATGTGTGTGAACCCATGTCAATCAAGATGGGTGATTATGAAATGCCAGACTTCTAAATTAAATGTTTTGGAATCCATGGGTAAATAAAATGCTGCTTTGGGGATATTAAAAAAAAATTTAATCAGCTCATGAAAAATAGAAATCATGAACTTTAACTTGATAGAAGGAAGAACCTTAACATTCTAGACCACAGATTATCTCTTAGGACAAAATGAAGCCAAAAAGTGCTATAAATCCACCAGTCTGCAAAACCAACTCAAAAGGAACATTCTCTTCTACATTGTCTTTCACAAAAAATATAATAGCAATCTAAAACAAACAGGCATGTTTTGTTGGCTCACATAAGGAGTTGGAGAGCCCCGAGGTGGCCTTGTTGGGGCATAAGAGCTGGTGTACACACTTTTTATTGACACTTGAATGTGCACTCACAGGTGAATATACACTGAAACCTAAAATGTGCATAGTAAGAAAAAAAGATCAGTTCAGATTGAATGGATGGAGACTTTGTTTCCCTCAAGATCAGAACTGGGTGCTAGTCTCAGCAATTAATTCATCAAACTATTTAGTGGATAACTGGAAACGAAAGTACAAACAAATCCCACAGTGAAAACCAAAGAATGTCAACGCATGGAAGTGGAACTTGAGACTTGAGAAGTCATTGGCCTGGTGATGTGTCTTGTGAGGTCCGGTGGAAATGGGTGAGCTCACGGGTCTCTTGTGGGCACTGAGGCTCCAGGTCCTTGACTCCAGGTTGCTAAAATCATAGCACCTTTAATGCTTGCTACAGTTTTGACACAGAAATGTCAGAGCGGGAGACTACATACTTGATTAAGATAAAATAAAGAGATTTATTGAAGAGTGCTACTGTCGCATTTGCAGAACCATGTGAAAAAATTACATTTTTGCTCCAAACTAAAAAAAAACTGAGAAGGATGTTTTTGTAGAATTCAGGGAACTAGGAATCATCAATCAGAGATCAGTGAGTATAAAGTGTGCATAGTACATACCACACTAATCTAGAGATACCTGTTCTAGAGCCAGCCTGCTCAAGCATTTCGTGAAAATGGTTTTACTTATATTTCCAGAATAGGGACAGCTTGTGCAACAACATTCTCTCTGAAAGCAGCTGCAGTTCTATCTCCTCTCCTTCCCAGCCTCCCTGAGTCACTGCAGATTAACCCAACAGTGTGAGCTCAGTTTAAATGCCTCTGGTTTTTTTCAGGTTTTTGAGAACAAAGACAGATTTGGTCTGCCCCCAAAGCAGAAGTCTCTTGTGTGCCTCATATCGAGATTCAAGGCTCTGTCCAAAAGTTCTGGTCCTAAATTTCCAGCATGAAAGGGAAACTAAGTATACTCCCAGCTGCTGATTACAAAAATTAAGTTGTCACTAGGTCTTTAAAATCTAATGATTCTTGATATACTTGGGAGTGAAGGAAAGGTGAGTCAGTCTTGTTCTGTCTCAGGAAGGACTGAGTTTTTGTTTTTTTTAATCATTTATTGGGGACCCATAAAAGCCTTATCACAATCCACACATGCATCCATTGTATGCAAAGCACGTTTGTACATTTATTGCCATCATCATTCTGAAAACATTTTCTTTCTACTTAAGCCCTTGGTATTAGCTCTCCTTTTACCCCCCCCCCACTCCCCACCCTCATGAACCCTTGATAAATTATAAATTATTATTATTTTGTCCTATCTTACACTGTCCAATGTCTCCCTTTGCCCATTTCCCTGTTGTCTGTACCCCAGGAAGGAAGTTATATGTAGATCCTTATAATTGGTTCCCCCTTTCTACTCCACCTTCCCTCTACCCTCCCAGTATCACCACTCTCCACACTGGTCCTAAAGAGATCATCTGTCCTGGATTCCCCATTTTTCTGGTTCCTATCTGTACCAGCATGCATCTTCTGGTCTAACTGGATTGTAAGGTAGAATTCAGATCATGATAGTAGGAGAGGGTCAGGGGGGTGCGGAAGCATTTAAGAACTAGAAGAAAGGTGATATTTCATCATTGGTACACTGTACCCTGACTAGCTCATCTCCTCCTCACGACTCTTCTGTAAGGGGATGTCGCTTCCCCTACAGATGGACTTTGTGTTCCCAATCTGTACTCCCCCCTCATTTATAACGATATGATTTTTAGTTCTTTGATGCCTGAAAGCTGATCCCTTTGACACCTCATGTTCACGCAGGCTGGTGTGCTTCTTCCATGTGGGCTTTGTTACTTCTGAGCTAGATAGTCTCTTGTTTACCTTCAAGCATTTAAGACCCCAGATGATATATCTTTTGATAGTTGGGCACCATCAACTTTCTTCACCACATTATGTGCTCCTGTGTCTTCAGCGATTATATCAGGAAAGTGGGCACACGATGATATGATTATTGTTCTTTGATTCCATTGACACCCCGTGGTCAAATAGGCTAGTATGCTTCTTCCATGTGGTCGTTGTTGCTTCTGAGCTAGATGGCCACTTGTTTACTTTCATACCTTTAAGAGTTTTATTATTAAGAACCGGTGAGAAAAGAAGAAGAACTTGTGGCATCATGGGTAAAGAAATGGGCTGCTAGCCTAAAGGTTGGTTGTTCAAACCGACCAGTTACTTACTTGAAGAAAAATGAAATTATTTTTTTATGGGGCTTGATCAATGCCAATGTAGCCAAGAGGAATTACTAAAACCCAAATGAAGACCAAACATGATAGTGGGACAAAAGGAAAGTAAAAATAAATAGAGGAAAAAACTAGAAGGCAAAGGACATTTACAGAGGTCTAAATACAAGCATGTACATATGTAAATATATTTATAATAACAATAGGAAAATAGACTGATGTACACATACTTATGCTAAATATTAAGGTAGTAGATGGACATTGGGCCTCTAGCTAAGTATTCTCTCAAGTTTGTTCCAATAACCCGGCATCAGTGATGCTCACCTTCCCAACATCATTGCTGAAGATAAAATGAGTGAAAAAGCAAATGTGGTGAAGAAAGCTGATGGTGCCTAGCTATAAAGGGATATAGTGTCTAAGTCTTGAAGGTTTGAGGATAAACAGAAGCCATCTAGCTGAGAAGCAACACAACACCCATGGAAAAAACATATGAAACTGTGTGATCATGAGATGTCTATGAGATTAGGTATCAGGCATCAAAAACCCAGAACAAAAAAATCATATCAATGTGAATGAGGGGAAGTGCAGAATGGAGATACAAAGCCCATCTGTAAAAAATATTGGATATCCCCTTATAGAGGGGTCAAAAGGAAGAGATGAGTCAGTCAGGGTACAGTATAGCACTGATGAAACATACACCTTTCCTCTAGTTCTTTAATGCCCTCCGCCCCACTATCTACCTTACAATTCCAGCTAGACCAGAGCATGTGTACACTGGTACAGATAAGACCTGGAAACACGGTGACTTCAGGACAGAAAAACCCCTCAGGACCAATAATGAGAGTAATAGTACTGAAAGGGGAAGAGAAGATAGGAGAAGAAAGGAGGAACTGAGCACAATGATCAACACATAATTTTCTCCCTGCGGGACAGACAACAGAAAAGTGGTTGAAGGGAGATGTCAGGCAGTGTAAGATATGAAAAAATAATTATAAATTAGCAAGGGTTCATGAGGGAGGGAGAGTGGAGGAGGGGAAAATGAGCTGATACCAAGGTCTCAAGTAGAAAGAAAATGTTTTGAAAATGAAGACGACATATGAACAAAAGTGCTTGACAAAGTGGATGGATGGATGGATGGAATGTGATTAGAACTGTATGAGTCCCCAATAAAATGATTTTAAAAGAAATTATTATATTGCAATTTTATCTAGATAGATTCAACTAAAAGAAAGCAAACAGGATGCCAGAAATTTCCCCAAAATTCACCAAGCACTTAACCAGGAGGGGCACCTTCCTTTGGACAAGCTCCAAGTCCAGACTAAGCCAAACATGTGTCCAAATGTGACTTTAGCCAAAGACTAAATATGCAGACACAGGAAGTTGTATCCATCAACTAAGGACATTTAAGGTAATGCTTTGATTTCATTTAAGACTAGTAAATTCTGTTAAAACCAGTTTAAAATGTTCCTAGCCTCTGACTTTGGGGACTGACAATATTTCAACTATCGGACGCTAAATGCTACAGAAAATGAAAATATCTCTCCTGCTAGCTCAGGAATAATTTGAGCAAGGGATGGTTATAGCGTGGTGGATTACCCAATGAGCAAGGCAAGCATTGATTTAAATTGTTCTTCTTACTAATCTGTAATAGACCATTTGCCCTGGGAATCTTTGATGTGGCGAAAAAGTTCTGAAACTATTCACTATAGATAAGTAAGTAAGCATGAGTAAGCCTAACCTTACGTTGGTTCAATAATCCGACACTGAATGGATGTGGGTATCCTATTGGGATATTTATGTTCTATTTATGTTCTATTTATGATGTTCTATTTATGTTCTATTTGCTTGATCACTAATTTACCTTCAAGGCTCCAAAGGATTATCAACCACCAAACACATTTATTAAACAGCTATTTCTTTAGAGTCATATAATGCAACTAGAAAGATTTGGCCTATAGTTTCTAGTTGCTGCTCACTCGGTATGGTAACTTATTGGTTGACCAATTTAATTTTTAAGAGTTTATCAGCGAATATCCTTAGTAGGCATCACCCTTTAGCCATGCTGTTATTTTTATCTTCCATCAAGTCAGTTATGACTCATAGCTTGGACCAGTCAGGCTTATGTCTGACTCTCAAAGCAACATCCTTGCTTTTCAACACTTTATAGAAATCTTGTGTAACAGACTTACCCAATGTAATGCATGCTTTGATCTCTCGATGGACGGCGCATCCATGAGCATTGATTGTGGCTTCAAGAAAGACAAAATCCCTGATCGCTTTAAACTTTTCTCCATTTATCATCCTATTGAACCAGGTGTGAGGAGTCTGAACTTCTTTGCATTGAGTTATCTTGACTGTGCTAAGGCATTTCTCTATCTGGACCATAACAAACTATGGATAGCCTTGAGAAGAATGGGAAAGCCAGTTCACATTGTGCTCATGCAGAATCTGTATATGGATCCAGAGGCCATTGCATAAACAGAACAAAGGAATCATGCAGGGTTTTAAATCTGGAAAGGTGCGAGTTAGAGGTGCATCCTCTCACCATACTTATTCAATCTACAGGCTGAGAGAATCATAGAGAAATTGGATTATATGAAGAAGAATGCGGCCCCAGAATTGGAGGAAGACTTGTTAACAACCTTCTATGTTCAGATGGTTGCTAGCCTTGTGAGCTGAAAATGAGGAGGACTTGAAACACAGCTGATGGAGATCACGGATTGCTGCCTTCAGTATGGATTGCATCTTGATCCATGTAGAAGTTCTGCATAAGCACAAGGAAGTGTTCTGGAATTCCCAGTCTTCTCAAGGTGGTCTAAAGCTTATGATCTACAATTGAATATCTTTGCATAATTAAGAAGACACAAAAAATGTTTCTTCTGGTTTTCTCTGCTTTCAGTCAAAGTCCAAATGATGCCAGCAATAATGTCCCACATCCCACATCCTCTTCTGAATCTGGCTTGCTCTCGCTCAACAGGTATTATTAAGATGAAGACTACTATAAGTTTCACTCTAGGATGATAAATACATTGCCATAAATCTCACTCAATATAAGGATGCTAAGGGGGAAGAAGGGGGCAGGAGGGAGGAAGGTGGAACCAATTGCAATGATTGACACATAACCACACACTCCCCTCTGGGGGGGAAGAACAACTGAAACCATGAGGTAAGGGATACAGTGGTCAGTTTCTTCACACACTAATTATCGCACGATGCCTGATTCAGTGGCCACCATCAGCTCACCATGTCCCAGTCCCCACTCACAAGCTGACAATATTCTGAATGCCCAGTTTGAACCTTAACAAGCATTTTCGGAAGGTCAAGAGGGGAATTCTGAGCAAGAACCTAGGGTATAATGCACAGTGCAGTAGCAAATGCCTGGACTCCAAGCTCAGCCCTGTCCTTGATGCTGGGTTTATGCTTCATCAGGGCCTCTGCCACAGCCACTTCCACTGCACCAGCTTCAGGGGCCACACACTCATCCTCAGTGGCATTTTTGACAGCTCTCTGGCTATCTGGGAAGGCACTTTTGATCTGTGCCTATTTGGTCCTTGGTTCAGCAGCATGACTGAGCCCAGGTTATTACACTTCTTGATGAAGGCTAACTTCTCTTCTCCCAACGTGTGTTCACAGACAAAGCCTGCATGTCCCAGACAGTCCAGCTTCATGACATCTAAGGAATTTAGAGCCACGTCCCCACAGACGAGGGTAAGTCTCTCCATGGTTCTGCACTTAGCTCTGCTCAGGGCCATGTTGCCTTCCTCTGCCAGGGTGGCTAATGAAAAGGCATCAATTTCCTTTTGGTTAAGGATGACAAGATGATGGTATCTTTCTGCAAACATTCTGAAACCCCCTAATATTTTTAATTTTCATTCAGGCTGTTAGGATAAATTATGAGAAATAGAATGGACCCAGAACCTCTCCTTTTGGCACCTGCAGAATGCAAATGATTGAATAAGAAATTGCTATAAGGAGGGGTGGGGGCGCGGTCCTCTCCACCCCTTCTTCCGGCTTCCCTTGGTTGGGTTAAAAAAAAGAAATTACCATAAAATGTGATGTGAAAGGTAAAGATTATTCTTGAAGCACACTAGAGAGCCACCTTTTGGTTTGATTGTCACAGAATGGGTTTCTGAAAAAAGAGACATAAAAGTCGGGCATGAGGAATGAGCAGATATTCACAAGTGAAAGCAGGGAAGGCAGACATCAGGCAAGGAGTACGAACAGGTGGAACTGAATGTGCAGAGAACTAAGGGTAAGATGGTGTGTAAGACAAGGACTTAATGAACTAAAAGGACTCCATCAAAACCTTGTGATATTCCAGGTCAGAAAAACCCCTCAGGTACAGAAAACCCCTCAGGTGCAGTGGTACCAAGAAGGGAACAGGAAGGTGGGGGGAAGAGGGAAGGGGGATCTCAATGATCAATGACCACCCCCACCCCCTCTCCCCAGGGAGACAAACAACAGAAACATGTGTGACGGGAGACAGCAGTCAGTGTAGGATATGAAAACAATAATAATTTATAATTTATCCAGGGGTCTTGAGGGTGCGAGGGGTAAGAGGGAGGGAAAAAAGAGGAGCTGATACCATGGGTTCAAATAGAAAGTAAAAGTTTAGAAAATGTGATGGTAACTTATGTACAAATATGCTTAATACCATTGATGCATAGAATAGTAAAAGAGATGTAAGAGTCCCCAATAAAATGATTTGGAAGGGGGGATTTGTGATATTGTGTTAATCCAGGTAGACTAGAGAAACAAACTCATAGACACGTATATGGATATAAGGGAATGGAACATTGAGAAAGCATCCCAACCCAGTCCAGTTAAAATCATAAGTCTGATATTAGCTCATATGCCCGATACCAGTCCATAATGTCTCCTTCTGACTCATGAAGTTCCAGGCCAGTGGGTGCAGAGTCCTGGCACCGGCTAGGGTCCCCTCATGACTCCTCATTTCCAGGGCTGAGGGTCCATCAATAGCATCCAGTGGTGGCAGAAGCAACTCAGCGCTGGCAGGGGTCTCCACGTGGCTTCTCCAGCTTCAGAGGTCTGGTTCCATCAGGGCAAAGCTGTGTGGTTTCTCCTCCGGCTCTTCCAGCTCATCAGATGCTGCCGTCTTGTCTTGTCTTGTCTTGTGTCTTTGTCGTCTCAGAAACTGACTCCCAACAACTGGGGAGATGGCCTCTCTTCTATACAAGGGCAATATCATGAGATTTCCCAGAAGTCTCAAGAGAAAGCCATGCCCACACAGAGGCCTCATTGGATACTCCATGGCTATCTCCAGATTAACAGGTTAGAATCCACCCCTACATCTCTATCAGGAAATTGGCATAAGCACATGACCCCCTCGGATATTATTCTAAGCCCTAGGAAAACCATCGACAATTTTAACAGTGTCTTCACTACAGATCAAGATTCACCAGAAACTCTATGTACTTCCAAGTCTCTCCCGAGTAGCTGGAGGACATCCAGCATGGAGAAGGCTTGGAGGGAGGATTCAGTTGCAGGGGGATATGCAGTTCTCATGCATGACCCAGAGTCAGTGATAGCTTGGCGATAGGTTTCTCACCTTCCACAGGGGAGACGCAGCTCTATTCCAAGTCAATGCACTTTGTGAGCCATCGCCACTCCCTTCTCAGGCAAGTGTGTGCATTACTATAATATTGAACAAGGCTCAGTGGACCTGCTAGACTCACAGATTAGGAAAAAGACTTGGCAAACCATTTCCAAAAAGTGAGCCAATGAAAACTCTAAGGGCCTCAAGGGTCCACTTTTCTCCCTCTCATAAGGATGGCAGGAGACCAGACAGCGTGTCAGGCTGGTGCCAGGAGTCGTCGTGAGTGGGACCCAACTCAACAGCCATCAACAACATCCATGGCCAGAGCAATGTGAAACCAGTGGATAACAAGCTAACCCTCAGCCCAGTCTGAAACAGAATGGGGATCCCTCTGGGCTAGAGGAGGTACCCATGGGCCTGGCTGCATTCACAAGTCCATCCTTGAACTGTGACCAGGGGACAGCAGTGCTCTCACTGGCCACTGGTCAGACCTCTGACACATGCAGACTCCTCACTCCAGGAGGTGAGGTCAGGCCTGCTCACACCACATGAACAGAGACTTGGATGCTCCCTAAAGGAAGCCTGGAAGACTTTCCTGGAAGATGAGTGGCAGCTGAGGATGAAAAACATCTCTCCACGCCACTGAGTGTGCTGGATCTGTGCGTGGATCTGGGAGGTATGAGGTCCTATTCGGCCCTTGATGGCCATCAAAGTTTCCTGTGCCTAAAGCCTTGCAGGAATTTCACCAAATAAGTTTCGAGCATGAAGGAATAAATCGTCTTGAAGGCTTGAAACTCGAGCCACTGACATACTCTGCAGTAACTGATGATGCAGCTAAGTGGGAGATTCAAGAGCAAAGGTGATGGTCGGAGAGCGAGAGGACCATCAGGATGAGGCAAGTCCTGACCAGGGCCTGGGAGGGAGTGAGGAGCAGAGTGCATTCCAGGCAGAGACATACTTGGGAGCCGTCAGAGTTCAGAATAAGCATCATGTATATCCAAGGACAAGAAGGAAATGTCCCGGGCTGAGCTTAATGCGGAGAAATAGTGGAGGGAGAGCAGGACCCGGGGAGGAGGGGACCACTGTGGAATCTGAAACAGCCATCTGAAGAGTTCAACTTTATCCTGGAGAGACACTGGGGCAGGGGTGGGGGCCAGGGAGGAAGAGCTGGCCTCGCAGGGAGAGCAAGAGTTCAGCCTGGGACATGAGGACGAGGACGAATCGACAGTGTCAACGGGAAGCCTGAAGCAGGAGAGTGGTGATGACAGTGCTGTTTCAGAAAGATAAAGAGGGAAGTCGGAGCCAGTCTGAAAGCTGTTGCCAGGTGCAGGTGATAAGAACCCAGACACTGCCCCTCCAGACAGCTCTCTCTAGCCCGGTCCAGAGCTCCCTCCACCAACCCCACGCCCATCTTGCTCCTCTTGTCCTCTCCTGCTGCCTTTCCTGCCTGGACGTGCTGAGGGCATGGCACGTATTTGATTATCTTCAAAATGCTTGTAACTCATGGAGACTCCCCACTGAGAGAAGGTGGAAAGAACACCACGACAAAAAACAACACCAAAGTCATTGCAATTGAAGCGATGATATTGGTTTCAGAGGAGAACTGAGCTTCATAGGGTTTTCTACAGTCATTTTCTCAGAAGCAAAGCACCAGGCCCTGCTTCCAAGGTACCTCTGGGTATATTTGAACTGCCAGCCTTTTGGTTAATAGCTAAGTGCTTAGCCATCTACACTGCCCGGGGACTTTGAGAAAACATCAAATAAATATCTACTTTTAATGTTAGTTGCATCTGGGGATATCACAATAAACTCCACTGGTAGAACTCACCTAGACTTCCTCCCAATGCTGAGAAGTCCTCCATCCACAGAAAGGCTTTGAAGATAAGCGCAAGCTGTTCACTGAGCCCAAGACTAAGCTTTATCAAACAACCTCCTGTCTCTCCTAAAAGATTCCATTCATTTGAGGGAGGATAGACTTCTAGAAATGACAGTCTCTTAATAGAGTGCTTCTAACTGCAGATAGTCTTCTGTAGCAGGGGCATGGTAAGCTGAAATCCAGTTAGCCCCCAACACAAGTACAAGGGTTTAAACACTTCCCAGTCCTAGAGCATTTCCATAATGGGATCGTTGTGATCCAAAGGGTTTTACTGGCTGATTTTTTTGAAACTAGATTTCCAAGCTTCTCTGCCTATTATATCCTAGACAGGAAGCTGCCTATTATATCCTAGCAGAGAACAGAACCTGTTGAGAGCAGCCATGGGTGAGTCTCCACTGACAGTGGCAGTTGTACAGAAGTGCATTGGCCAGGGCACTATCCTGGCATGAAAGATGAAAATTCTTTCTCACCATAATGACTTCTCATTAGTAGTTGTAATAACAATCCAATGGGCACCCCTTTTAATGAAATGGAATTGCTAGATCAGTGAAGACGACACGACATCAGAGTATTGTTCCATGATGGTTTAGTTACAGAATTATGCATGCACACATTGGGTCACAGCATCACAACATAAATGTATTTCTTACCATGGGTCACAGTCAGCCATGAAAAGGTGAAAAACTTGTCTTAAAAAATATATTGGGGGCTGAGCCCCGGTGGCGTAGTGGTTGTGCGTGGGACTGCGGCCCACTGGGACGGAGGTTCAATTCCAGCAGTGGGGCTGGGCCTCCTCCTCCCACCACCGGAGAGCAATGATGCCCCCCGCCCAAAAAAAAAAAAGAATATATTGGGGCTGAGCCCCGGTGACATAGTGGTTGAGTGCAAGACTGCAGACGACTGGCTTGGCGGTTCAAATCCAGCAGCAGCTCTCCAGGAGCAAGGCTGGGCCTTCCACTCCCACCAGAGGGCAGGGATGCCTAAAAAAAAAGAATATATTGAAGGCAACATTCTTGACATACAATGGATGGATGTGTGGATTGTGATGAGTTATATGAACCCCCAATAAAAATGATTTTTAAAAAAGAATATATAGAAGGGATCTACCTAGCTTCTTTAATTTTCAGCCAAAAAAGCAAATAAAGTCCCATTCAGGTGAGCCATTTTCTGTATTAAAGAAGAATCTGATGCAAGAGTAAAGTCCTAGACCTAACTCTTACACCTAGTTAGGAAACTCTGTTGTTTCTCCGATTGCCCTCTACCCAAAAGGTGGGATAAAAAACCTCCCTGCCATCAAGTCAATTCTGCCCTATAATGATCCTACAGGACAGGGTAAGATGGTCCCTGTGTGCTTCCAAAAAACGGTAAGTTTCTTCAGAAGTGGCGAGTCCTACCTTTCCCTCCTGGAAGGGCTGCTGGTTTCAGACTGCTGGCCTTGCAGTTAGCAGCCCAACTCCTAACCACAACCCCAGCAGGGCGTTTTCTTCCACGAGTGGTCATTAACTCTAACCACCTTTCCAGGGCCTAACTTGGCCCTCTCGGGTTTAAGTCTCCAAGGGAGCAAATGCAACCACCAACGTTTCTTTCTTCCCGTGTCTCAACACCACGTCTGATTCTTTCTACGCCTCCAACCCGGCTCATGCCCAGAGTCTCGTCTAGCCCCCCACTTCTCCTCCTACTCACAGAACCCTGGACAATTAATTCAGTCTTCTTATTGGCCTCCCTTTTTCCATGGTCATCTCTGCCTTTCCCATGCATTCTTCACATAACAGAGTAATTCCTCTCACCACTTACATCCTCCTGACTCTTAAAAGCATTCAATAACTCCTTCGACAAGCATGGGGCTCAGAGCCCAAGCCAAGAAGGATCGGTGGCTTTATCTCAAGTGATGAGTAGAGCTGTGTTGAGAAGGTTTCTGAGGTCACATTGAAACTCAGCGAGAAAGAAGATCATTATCAGCCATGAGCAAAGGCGGGGAAGTGGGCAGTCCTAATCTAGGCTCAGTCTAGTGGCTTCTTTCAACATACTCTAGCATCAGCTGGTCCGTCTGGAGAATCTACTCTGCAATTCCATTCACCAAAAAGGTCACTGAGTTACTTTGCAGAACATTCTTCAGCCTCCACACAGTACTCTATCTTCTCCATTTATTAATTTTACTTCCATTGAAAGTCCTGATGGCATTGTGAGTTACCCATTGGGCTGCCATCCACAGGGTGGTCAGTTCGAAATCACCCGCTGCTGCACAGGAAAAAGGTGAAGCATGCTAGTCCCAAAAAGAATTATAGCCTCAGAAGCCCACAAAGGCCATTGCACCTTGTCCAGTCAGATCACTGGGAGGAACGGACTCAATGGCGATGAGCTGCAGCTTGTTTTTTACCTCCACAGAGCATGTATCAACATCCTTCCTTTATAAAGATTCCATGTGTACCTATTTTTCAATAAATCCTTGTAAGGCGGCGAACATATCTTACTTATCTCCAAGCCCCCAAGCCTCAACTCTGTGACTGACAGCACTATCTAGTGGAAGTGTACACAAGGAATAGCATCCAATATCATGATGGATTGTTGACTTTAAAACACACCCAAACGTTGCCAGTGTTTATAATGTCACGGGGGTTCTCAGAAATGGAAGTCGTCTCAAAAGTAAAGATACTCAGATGTCAGTCTCCCAATTGCCAGCAGTGGGCAAGATCCACACACTCAAAAAAAAAAAAAAAAAAGAAAGAAAGAACTAGCTCACCGCTATTGTTTCCAACTCGGCAACGTTACAGAGCAAGGGAGAACTGCCTCCTGTGAGTTTACAGGTGTCGAACGCCTCCTCTCCTGAGGAGCGAGGGCTGGTGGTTTCAAACTGCTGCCTCTGTGGTCGGAGTACCCCAGAGTACCCCACGATGCCAGGAGGGCTGCTCGCACCCCAGGCCCCCTCCGGACCCTGTGGCAGCTGAGCGAGGCTGAGAATTCATGGGAAGGGCCTCTTTCATTGGAGAGTACAGAAGGGTACTCTCCCTTGGTGCTTATGAACAGCCTGCACATCATCTCAGAGACCCCCCTCAACTCGGCAGGCGAGCGCTCTGCCCCTGGTCCCTGTGTGACGCAGAGAGCTAATGTGCTCAACTGAGAGGCTCCGGGTCAGAAAGACCTGGACGTCTACTTCCAAAACGCCAGCCACTGACCACGCAGTGGGGCACAGTTCGACTCTGACAAGCACCGGGTCTTCCTGAGTCAGAATCAACTTGATGGCAACGGCTTCTGCTCACGTCACCAGTCGAGTTCAGCAACCGTGATGCGACCACCATCAACTGCGCACCCGAGAAGAGAAGGCAGCGCCAGCCCCACGCTCACTCCAGTTCCAATGCTTTGCCTGCACCACCAGTAAGCTTTGAAGTAAAATTCAGTGCAAAGGAAGGAATTTACTGCTACAAAAAAAAAGGGGGGGGGGGCAAGAAGAACAATAAGTGTGAAAACCACTGCAGACCGCCGGCTGTTTCTCCCATGAGGAGAAACCTCACATTGTCCAGTAGCCCTTAAATGTT
>PVJH01043067.1:0-13854 GCA_004026705.1 Nesogale talazaci | reverse complement strand
GGCCCATGTGTTGCATTGTTTTTTTCTGTTTTGGTAGTTCCCAAACAAATAAAGACAGACAATGGCCCTGGCTATACAACAAAAGCTTTTAAAAATTTCTGTGATCAATTACAGATAAAGCACATTACGGGAATCCCTTACAACCCTCAGGGGCAAGGTATAGTTGAAAGAGCCCATTTATCCTTGAAAACTACATTTGAAAAAGTAAAAAAGTGGGAATGGGACCCCACTAAAGGTACCCCCAGAATCATTCTTAACCATACTCTTTTTATAAGAAATATTTTTAACATTGGGCGATCATGGGAAATCTGCTGCAGATCATTTTTGGCATCCTGAATCTCAAAAGCAGTTTGTCATGGTAAAATGGAGAGACCCACTGGACAATTCATGGCATGGCCCAGACCCAGTATTGATCTGAGGAAGGGGCTCAGTCTGCATTTACTCTCAAGAATATGATGGAGCCAGATGGCTGCCAGAACGACTGATGAAACAAATTGATGACAACTCTCGATCCAGGGAAGAGATTTCTCCCTAAGAGTATGTTCTTTTCTGTTTTTACAGAAATGTATCCTGAAAAAATGCAACAGGGATACCCCGTCCCTCTTGCATTACCTAGTCCTTTTATTAACTGTTCTGAAAGTAATTACTGTGACTTGACTTCTCCTTTTACAATCCAACCTTTGCAGTTTATTTAATGTGATTTGTTTATTTTCCTCCTCCCTTAACAATACTTGTGAGATTATGTGGAATTGGCAGGATTTGTTTCTTGTCCTAGTATTATTAATGTTACGGGCTTCTTATGTGCCCTTAATAGTTCAGTTTTTGTTTGTGGCAACAGTAGGGACAGAGTTATGTGTGTTAATCCTCTCCTTCCAGGCATAGATATTATGCCTGTCCCTATACCTGCTATTGATCACATGGCAGGAAAAGCTAAAAGGGCAGTGTAACTAGTTCCCCTATTTGTAAGATTAGAGATCAGTACTGCAGTGGCCTTTGGAACTGCAGGATACCAAATTATCTAGGCAGTTAATATCGGATATACAGGCCTCATCAGGCACTATACAAGATTTGCAAGATCAGGTAGATTCTTTAGCAGACGTACTATTACAAAATAGAAGAGGCTTAGATTTGCTTGCTGCAGAGTAGGGAGGTATTTGCTTGGTTTTACAGGAAAGATGCTGTTTTAATGCCAACAAAATCAAGGGGCTGCAAGAAGACTTGGCAAAGAAAAGAAAGGAGTTGACCATCAATCCACTGTGAACCGGGCTCAATGGACTGTTGCATTACCTCTTGCCACTTTTGGGCCCCCTCGCTAGTTCACTGTTTTTGCTTTCATATTTCAACAAAATCATGGCATTTATTAAGTAACAGATTGAGACCATTCAAGCAAGGCCCCTTCAAATTCATTATCATGGCTAGGTGTTGAGCGATCTTGAACAGAGTGGCACACACAACTATGGTGTGATAAGACCCTCTGCTCCATGAGCTGAACTTGACAGCCAATGACGGGTAAGATCAGGAGCACTCTTTACCCACCTAAGAGAGACCATGGTCACATTAGAAGGCCATTGACCGATGACGGGTAAGGACTGAGTGTGTGTCCTGGCAACCTAAGGCAGGCGGAGTTCCCGGGAGGATATTATTTGAAAAAATAAAAAAGGGGGACCAGTCCGGAGCCATCCAGTCCAGGCATGGTTGACCTTGCTACAGTCACTAGTCTGAAAGCTGTTACTGTTTGTTGCCTGAGCTTAGTAGTCTATTATCTTTATAACTGTAAAAAGCCCTGCCCTTTGAAGCTTAACTTGCAGACTGGCTTACCTTCACTTGTCAGTAACTATGGGCTAATCACCTGTCTGTTATTTTTAAACTGTAAATGTAAACAGCCCCTTTTGTGCACCTTATTTGGCACTCTTCTAGGATTGGGCCCCTGTTGACTTTACCTCATTAGCATGAGCTGTGACCTTTACTCCTGACCATTGGTTATATATACCCTGAGTATTGTCCCAAAAAACGAGGCTTGTTCAGAATCCGGGCTTGTCTTCATTTCTCGCATCTCCTGTCCCCCCAATTCCCTCTCCTCCTTCCAGGACTTGCGAATTACAGACCCGCAGGGCGGGACACATATCAATTAGACTCTGTCAAAATTGTCATTATGATGTGCATTGTGAAGATTGCATATCAGTTATACTCTGGCATAATGGCCATTCACTGTCAAGAAACCATTTGGAATGTTCTATGCCAAGATTCCATTTGGAACTGTCAGTGTCGTAATTTTATTTGTAATGTCCACTGACAAAATCGGGTATCAGTTATTCTCTGTCATAATGGCGATGATAATGTCTATTTTAATGATTCCACTTGGAATGTTCTCTGTCAGGATTCCTCTTGGGATGTTCAGTCAAGCCTCAATTTGCCACTGTCAGAGTGAACATTGCATTAGGAACATTCTTTTTGAAATGATTTGTCCTTTCTCAGAAATGCATATCGATTGTACTCTGTCATAATTTCCATTATGATGTGCATTGTGAAGATTGTATGTCGATTATACTCTGTCCTCATGCTCATGATAATGTGCATTGTCAAGATTCCCTTGGAATGATCTTTGTCAAGAATGCCACTGGAATACTATCTCACAAGATTCCATTTTGAATGTTCTCTCTCTAGAGTACATTTGTAATATTCTGTGGGAAAATTCCTTTTGGAGCATTGATATTGAAATATCATGTACTCCCACAGAAATGCATACCGATTGCACTCTTTCATAATTGCCATTATGATGTGCATTGTGAAGATTGCTTCTTGATTATACTCTGTCTTAATTTCCCTTTTAATATTCATTGTCAAGATTCCATTTGGAATGGTCTGTGCCAAGATTGAACTGGGAATTTTCTCTATAAAGATTGCATTTGGAATATCCTGAACTAAGTCTCCATTTGGAAGGATCAGTTTCATAATTCCATTTGTTATGTCGCTGTCAAAATTGCATGATTAAGCTCTGTCAAAATGGCAACTGTTATGTGATTTGTAAAGATTCCAGTTTGAAGGGTAAGTGTGAAGATTCCCTATGGATGTTCTGTGCCAAAATTCCATTTAGAAGGCTCAATGTCATAATTCTATTTGTGATGTCCACTTTCAAAATTGAATATAATTTATTCTCTGGCATAATGGCAATTAAAATGTGCATTGTCAGAATTCCCCTTGGAATGTTCTGTGCCAAGATTCCTTTGGGCATGTTCACCGTCAAGATTCCATTTGGAATGTTACATGTCAGTATTTCTTTTTGAACGTTTATATTGAAATGTCATGCCCTCTCTCAGAAATGCTTATTGATTGTTCTCTGTCACAATTGCCATTATGATGTGCTTTGTGAAGATTGCTTACGGTTTATACTCCGAAATAATGGCCATTATAAAATGCATTGCCAAGATTCCATTTAGGATTTTCCATGCCAATATTCCATTTGGAATGTTCAATGTCATAATTCTATTTGGAATGTCCACTGTCAAAATTGCATTAACAATTATTCTGGGCCATAATGGCCAATACAATATGCATTGTGAAGATTTCACTTAGAATCTTCTATGCCAAGATTGCATTTTAAATGGTCATCATCAAGATTCCCTTTGGAAAGATCAGTGTCAATATTGCATTAGGAACGTTCATGGTGAAATGAAATGCATTCTATCAGAAAAGCATGTTGATTGGACTCTGTTATAATTGACATTGTGATGTGTAATGTGAAGATGCATACCTCTTATACTCTGTCATAATGGCCATTATAATTTGCAGTGTCAAGATTCCATTTTGAATGGTTTGTGTCAAGCTTCCCTTAGGAATGTTCGGTGCCAAGATTCCATTTGGAATATGCAGTGTCAATATTCCACTTGGAATGTTCTGTGTCAATCTTCCTTTTGGAACGTTGATTGTGAAATAACATGTCCCCTTTCAGAAATGCATATGGATTATACTCTGTCATAATTGCCCTTATAATGTTCAATGTCAAGATTCCATTTGGAATTGTCTGTATCAAGATGCCCCTAGGAATGCTCTGTGTCAAGTTTCCATTTGGAAAGTTCTGTGTCAAGATTACGTTTGGAAATTTCAGTGTCATATTTCTGTTATATCCACTGTAAAACTTGCATGCCATTTATACTGTCATAATGCTGATTACAATGGTCATTGTCAAGATTGACTTGGAATGTTCTGTGCCATGTTCCCACTTGGAAAGTTCAGTATAAAGTTTCCATTTGATATGTTCAGTGTCAAAATTCCATTTGGAACATTCATTTTTGAAATGACATGTCCTCACTCAGAAATGCATATCAATTTTACTCTGTGATAATTGCCATTATGTTGTATATTGTGAAGCTTTAATGTCAATTATAATCTGTCATAATGGACATTATAATGTGCATTGTCAAGATTCCCTTTGGAAAGGTCTGTGTCAAGATTTCCTTTGTAATGTTCTGTGTCAAGATTCCTTTTGAAATGTTCTGTTCCAAATAATATTTGGAAACTTCAGTGTCAAAATTCTATCTGTAATGTTCACTCTCAAATTTGGTTATCAATTATACTCTGTCATGCAGGGGAATTTAATGTGCATTGTCAATATTCATCTTGGAATGTTCTGTGCCAAGATTCATTCGGAATATTCAGTGTCAATATTGCATTAGGAACGTTCATTGTGAAATGACATGTCCTTTCACAGAAAAGCATATCTAGTGTATTCTATCATAATTGCCATTATGATGTGCATAGTGAGGATTGCATATCAATTATACTGCCTTAATTGGCATTATAATGTGCACTGTCAAGTTTCCAATTGGAAGGTCCTCTGTCAAGTTTAACCTTGGAATGTACAGTGTAAAAATTCCATTTGGAATATTCTGTGTCAAGGCTTCGTTTGAAACATTCAGTCTCATAATTCTGTGTTATATCCACTGTCAAAGTTGCATGTCAACTAGACTCTGTCATAATGGCAACTATAACGTGAACTGTCAAGATTCCACTTAAAATATTGTGTCAAGATTCCATTTGGAATGTTCAATGTCAAGATTCCGTTTGGAAAGTTCAGTATCCATATTACATTTGAAACATTCATTGTGAAGTGTCCTGTCCTCACTCAGAAATGCATATCAATTGTACTCTATCATAAATGCCATTATGATTTGCAATGTGAAGATTGCATGTTGATTATACTCTGCAATAATGACAATTATAATGTGCATTGTAAGGTTCTACTTTGAATGTTCTGTGGCAAGGTTCCCTTTGTTATGTTCAGTGTCAATGTTACATTTGAAACGTTTATTTTGAATTGGCATGTCCTCTCTCAGAAATGCACATAGATTACACTCTCTCATAATTGTCATTATTATGTGCATTGTAAAGATTGCATTATACACTGATTATACACTGTCATAATGGCCACTATAGTGTGCATTGTCAAGATTCCCTCTGAGATATTCTTTGTCAAAATTCCCACTGGAATGTTAGGTGTAAAGATTCCATTTGAAATGTTCTGTACCAAGTATCTATTTGGAATGCTCATTGTCATCATTCCATTTGTTAGGTTCACTTTCAAACTTGCATATTGATTATACTCTATCATAATGGCGATTATAATGTGCATAGTCAAGGTTCCACTTCGAATATTCTGTGCCAGGTTTACATTTTGCATGTTCAATGTCAGGATTCCTAATGGAATTGAATGGAATCCATTCCAAATTCCAAATGGAAATTCCGTGTCAATATTGCATTAGGAACCTTCATTGTGAAATGACATGCGCTCTCTCATAAATGCATATCGAATATACTCTGTAATGTTTGCCATTATGGTGTGCATTGTGAAGATTGCATTTCTTTTATACACTGTTATATTGGCCATACTAATGTTCATTGTCAAGATTCCATTTGGAATAATCTGTGTCATTATTCCCCTTGGTCTGTTTTGTGTAATAATTAGATTTGGAATGTTATGTGCCAAGACTCCATTTCAAACATTCACTGTCATAATTCTATGTTATAGCCTCTGTCAAAGTTGCATGTCAATTATACTGTCATAATGGTGATTATAATATTCATTGTCATGATAAGATTCCACTTGGAATGTTTTGTGACAAGATTCCATTTAGAATGTTCACCATCAAGATTCCATTTGCGATGTTCACTGTGAAACAACATGTCCTCTCTAAGAAATACATATCGATTTTATTGTGTGAAAATTCCCATTATGATGTATATTGTGAAGATTTCATGTTGTTTAAATTCTGCCATAATTGCCCTCTTGATGTCTAGGTCAAGGTTCCATTTGGAATATTCTGTGTCAAGATAACACTTGGATTGTAAGGTGTAAAGATTCCATTTGTAACATTCTGAACCAAGACTATTTGGAAAGATCAGTACCTTAATTCTATATATGTCGACTGTCAAAATTGCATATTGACTATATTCTGTCAAGACTCCACTTGGAATGTTCTGTTCCAAAATTCCATTTGGAATGTTTAGGGTCATTGTTCCATTTGGAATGTTCTGTGTCAATATTCCTTTTGGAACGTTCATTTTGAAATGGCATGTCTTCTCTCAGAAATGCATATCTGTCCGCAGCCATCCAGCCCGGATATGCTTGACCTTTCTCCAGTCACTAGTATGAACTCTGTTACTGTTTGTTGCATGAGCTTAGTATTCCATTATCTTTATAACTGTAAACAGCCCTGCCCTTTAAAGCTTAACTTGCAGACTTGCTAACCTTCACTTGTCAGTAACTATGTGCTAATCACCTAAGAGTAGCAGTCTGTTATCTTTTAACTGTTATGGTAAACTGTAAACAGTAACTGCAAACTTTTAACTGTAACTATAAACAGCCGCTTTTGCACGCCTTATTTGGCACTCATCTAGGATTGGCCCCCTGTTGACTTTACCTCATTAGCATGAGCTGTGACCTTTACTCCTGACCATTGGCTATATATACCCTGAGTTTTGTCCCAATAAACGAGACTTGATCAGAATCCTGTCTTGTCTTCATTTCTCGCATCTCCTGTCCCCCCAATTCCCGCTCCTCCTACCAGGACTTGCGAATTACGGAACAGCAGGCCAGGACATGTGTCGCCCAAACCGCAGGGCCTGGACACGGAGCACCCAGTATGGAAAAGTGCTCAAGGAAGCTAGCTAGTGATTTTGGAAGTCCGATAACAGAGCCACTGCGGGAGCCTGCTGCAGTTTCGGCTTTAAGGTAAGTGGGTAGAGCACTCAATAATGGGGCAGGAATCAAGTTCATATGAGGAAAATGTGGTACCGGAATTAAGTTTAAATGAGGAATATATGGTACAGTTAAGTGAACTTTTAAAGACACGAGAAGTAAAGGTTAAGAAAAATAATTTGTTCAAGTTTTTTGACTTTATTAAAAATCTATGTCCTTGGTTCCCTTTAGAAGGGACGATTGATATTAGGAACTGGAAAAGAGTATGGAACGCCTTGAATGATCATCACGAGATTTTTGGAGCCAAGTGGGTTCCTGTTACTGCTTTCATTTATTGGGGTTTGATAAAAGATTTAATTAGTATTCAAGAGGATAACTCAAAAATTAGAACTGTAATTTCCCGAGTGGAGGAAATTTTAAAATCCAGTAGCAAGCCGCCCTCTCTTTGTGAAAATTCTTGTCTTGATGAAGACTTGAAGTTTGATCTTATCTCGTTACATGATGAGGAGCATAAGGTATCTACTAGGAAAGAAGAAATACCTTTAAAATCACATTATTTTGGAAAACCTTTTGGCTATAAAGAACAAGTCCATAACTTGACTGATCCCACAGACTTTGTAGTGGATGAACCACCTCCTGATCCTTCAGAGGTGGATTGGGATGACTTAAATGAAGAGGGCACTAAATATCGTAACCCTGACTGGCCTCCCTCCACCTCAAGATCCCCCCCTTGCATTTCCCCTTTACAGCCTACTGCTCCTTTGATGCCTTCCAGTCAGGCTTGTGCTAAAACACATGTCTCTTCTCGGTCAATGTTTAAAACGAAAACTCAGAAATGCATATCCATTAGACTCTGTCAAAATTGTCATTATGGAAGGTGGTGCCGAGGTAAGCAGCCCGTACCTGGAGCTCCGGTGAGTTTGGTGTCTGGCCGTCAAGGGAAAGAGCTCTGGTGAGTGGAAAGGTCCCTACAAGTGAGCCTCCCAACCCAGGAGTGGACCCTGCCCCACTTTTTCTTGAGCCCAGGGAGCTAAGCTTCTATATAGGAGATTTCCCGCTGGCAGGGAGCCCTTAGTGTCGCTCCCCATAGGACTGACTCCCCCAGTCCACCGTCTCGCCTGACCGCAGCCCTGGAACAGACGGCCAGGTTGTGGAGCGTACTAGGACAATTTCTGATTACCACATAGCAGAGGCCCACTCACGTCTCCCACGTGGAGGAGCCGCTCGTCTCCCATGGTCCCTCCACGCAGGAGCTAGCAGCGACTGCGCTCGGCTCCCTACCTGCAAACATCCAGACCCCAAACAGTGATAGATTTGACTGTCTGGGCTGGGGCACCCAGTACCGGTGTAAGGGCTGCCTCCAGCTCCCGTGCGGCCATACTTGCTCCCTGCCTGGTTGGTGGGCCCGGCTCCTGCCATTACTGAGGTCCCATACAAAGGGAGCCACCATCTCCCTGCGCCACACCCTGCCCCGGCCTGGGTCGTGGGGAAGGCCAAGTAGTCGGGCTCTTTACTTTGCCGGGAGCACCCCCGGTGGAGCGTGGGAAGTGAAAGGGGCCTACTTCTCCCTGTGGGAGAGCTTGCGCCGCCCCTGTGTGGCGGGCTATCGGCTCGGATCGTACTCGAACCGGTGGTGCCTTTTCGGCCCGCACAGCTCAGAAGGACTGCGCGCCATCCTACTTTACCCTTAACTTTCCCCTCTCTCTTTTCCTCCGCGGGCACTCTGGTATAGTTGAACGGGTAATCAGACAGTCCCTGAACACATAGGGCCTGGAATTCAGTCCTATCACCTTCGCGCCATTTCCCTCCCCTTGGACCTCCTCCCTCCCTGCCTTTACCCTGCGTCCAGCTTTGGTACAGAGTGGTGATCGGACAGTCTCTGAATGCGAAGGGCCTTGAATTCGGCCAATCAGCCTCGCCCCATTCTCGCCCCCCAGCATTTTTCCCTCCCTGCTTTTACCCGGTGCCCTGCTTTGATATGGTGTGGTGATCTGACAGTCCCTGAACGTGTAGGGTCTGGATTTCGGTCTAATCATTTTTGTGCAGTTTTCCTCCCCGGGTCCTTTTCCCTTCCTGCTTTTACCCTGCGCCCTGCTTTGGTATAGTGTGGCAATTGGATAGCGCCTGAGCGCATAGGGGCTGGAACTGGGACCCAGCTTCTTGCCATCCCTAGCCCCCCCTCCCATTGGTTTTCTATTATTATTACTTTAATTTTTTCTGTGTTTTTTTTCTCTCTCTCCCTTTTCCCCAGTGTGCGCTCAGGAATAGCAGGCCTATGTTGTTACAGGCGATTGGGCAGTGCCTGAACGCATAGGGCCTGGAATTCTGCCCAATCAGCTTAGCGTCATTCTCCCCGCCCAGCTTTTTTCCCTCCCTGCTTTTACCCTGCGCCCTGCTTTGGTATAGTACGGTGATCAGACAGTCCCTGAACACATAGGGACTGGAATTTGGGTCCGATTTCCCTCCCTGCTTTTACCCTGCGTCGTGCTTTGGTATACCGCGGGAGACCAGACAGTGTCTGAGCTTGTAGTGGCTGGAACTGGGAACTAACCAGCTTCTTGCCATTCCTATCCCCCCCATTTGTTTCATTTTATTTATTTTCTACTTTATTATTTTATTTTATTTTGTTCTTTTTTCCTTTTTTTCTCGCTCTCCCTATTCCCCCACATGCGATCTGATATAGCAGGACTGTGATGGTACAGGGGATTGGGCAGGGCCTGAACATGTAGGGGCTGGAACTGGGACCCATTCAGTTTCTTGACATTCCTACCCCCCCATTTATTTTATTTTATTTTATTATTATTTTTTCTTTTCATTTTATTTTTTATTATTTTTTAATTTTATTATTATTTTTCTCTCTCTCCCTTTTTCCCCACTTGTGCTCTGGTATAGCAGGCCTGTGTTGGTACAAGTGATTCGGTAGGGCCTGAACGCGTAGAGGTTGGAACTGGGAACCAACCAGCTTCTTGCCATTCCTACCCCTCCCCCATTAATTTTTTTTCTTTTCTTTTTAAATTTAATTTTATTTGTTTATTTTTCCCTGTTTTCACTCTCTCTTGCTTTTACCTGTGTGCTCTGGTATAGCAGACCTGGGTTGCTACGGACAATTGGGCAGTGCCTGAACTCGTAGGACCTGGAATTCAGGCCCAATCTGCTTCCCGCCATTCTCCCTGGGCACTTTTCCCTCTCTGCTTTTACCCTAAATCCTGTTTTGGTACAGTACAGGCAATCGGACAGTGCCTGAGCACATAGGGCCTAGAATTTGGTCTGACCAGCTTCTAATCATTCCTATCCCCCTTCCTTTTTTTCTTTCTTCTTTCCTCTTCTCCTACCACCACCCCGCCATTGCATGCAGTGGTGGTATAGCAGGATTGTGCCTGCGTGAGCAATCGAAGAGTGCTGAAAAATAGGAGCTGGAAATCGGACCCAACCAGCTTGTAACATTCCTCGGCCCCCCCACCCTCCTTTTATTTTTCGTTCTTCTCTTTTTTTCCTCTTCCTTTTTTTTCTTTTTTTCTTTTTTTTCCTCTTTTCTTCCCTTCTCCCACCCACCCACCCTGCGGGCTGGTATAGTATAGCAGGTTTGTGTCAGCACAGGCAATCGGACTGTGCTGAACTCAGAGGGACTGAAATTCAAACCTGGCCAAATTGGTGCCATTTTTCCGGCCCCTTCTCCCTCCGTTAACTCTGCATGCTGTTCTGGAATAGCAGGCCCATTCTGGCAGGGTGATCAGACTGTAAATGAACGTGTAAGGGTTGGATATCGGACCAGAACAGCTTCGCACCTTTCCCTTTCCTCCCCTTTCTTTTACACTGTGTGCCACTCTGATTCAGCAGGTCTGTGTTGGCACCGGCGATCGGTTTGTGGCTAAATGTGTAGGGACTGGATTCGGACCCGACCAGCTCTGTGCCACCCCTCCCCCCTTTTTTCTCCTATTTTTTCTTTATTCTTTTTCTTTTTTCTCTCTCTTTTTTCTCTTTTATCTTTTTTCTCTCCCTGTTTCTCTCCTGGTTCCTTTTTGTTTGTTTGTTATTGTTTTTTAGGGGGTTTTCTTCTTTTCTTTTTTGTTTGTTTTTTGTCCTCTCTGCCGGCCTGCTGCCCTGTTGTAATAGGTCTGGGTTGGTGCGGGAAACTGGACTGAACCTGTATGCATGAACACATGTCGCTCTCTTGAGGGACCTGATCTGCTACGTGGGAATTCATATCAGTCCTACTGTGCCTAGTGGTACTATTATTTTTTCCCTTTATTTTTCTGCTATCTTTTTTCTTTTATTACTTTTCTTTTTCACCCTTTTCCTTTCTCCCCCCCTTGTGTGCCACTCTTGAGTCTGGCTGTGCACTGCGGTCCTCCTCCTGCCTTCCCTAGCTTGGGAGCCTGGCGTCTTGAGCCAAGCACTGCCCTACTGGCCTCATCCCACCTCCCAAATGAGGGAGTCAGGTGTCTTGAGTCCCGCACTGCCCCTAGCTAGGTGGCGCGGATCTTGTACTGCCTGGCAGGCTACCACCCGCATTCTCTAGTGTGAGTGCTGAGCAGCACAGCACCAACCACTCTGAAAGTACACAAGCGCCTCTGGTAAACAAAGAACCTGGCACCAAGCTCTTCAAAGGCATCATGCAAACAACAGAATACCACATCAATAATAAGTAAACAAGAAATACAAACCAAAGCAACAGATCTCATTACACTCAAAGAAGAATCTGATATGGATCTGACACAAAAAGAAATTATTAGAAGATTGATAGGAGAAATAAAAGACATGAAGGAAGCTACACAGACAAAGAATGCAATGATAGAGGGGATGAATGCCACAATAGAAGGGATGAAGTCCACAATAGAGGGAATGAGGATCAAGCATCAGAGGGAAATACAGGAGTTAACAGGGGAAATAGCAGAGGCTGCGCACAGGGTAGCTGATCCCATGAATAGACTTGATGAGGCTGAGACTCGTATCAGTGATCTTGAAGACAACCAGGTTGACCTCAATAAACATGAAAGACAATCAAACAAGATAATAAAAGAGGCAGAGGAAAAACTGAGATCAATGAGTGGTGCTATGAAAAGGAACAACATCTGAATTATTGGCTTACCAGAACAAGACACAGTGAAGAAATCAACAGCTAACTTAACAAGGGAATTTCTGAAAGAAAATTCCCCTAACCTAATGAACGAGAACCAGCCTATCATACAGGAAGCAGAGAAGAAACCGAATAAACTAAACCACAGAAAGAACTCACCAAGAGATATAATAGTTAAACTATCCAACTTCGAGGAAAAAGCGAAAATCCTGAGAGCAGCAAGAGAAAAGAGGATGGTCACATATAAAGGCTCTCAGGTAAGAATATGTGCAGACCTAGCAACAGAAACCATGAAGAGAAGAAGAGAGTGGACCAATATCTTCCAGAAGTTGAAGGAAAACAATGCCTCCCCTAGAATTCTTTACCATGCAAAGTTATCAATCAAGATAGATGGGGAAATAAGGGTCTTCCAAGATAAGGAAAAACTCAAAGAATATGCCGTGAGACACCCTACCTGAAGAAAATCCTAGCCAACTCACTATGACCAGAAGACCAACACTCACCATGCACAAACAAGAGAACATCATGTACTCCAACCTCATCCAGGAGCCAACAGACTAACCCCAATTACCAAGAACATATGGCCACAGGTAGAAAACATAGCAATAAAGAAGCCCCTAATGAAAACACAACAGAGCTATGAAAAGGGGAACAAGAAAACACACACACCAAAAAAACACAAAATGCCAGCAATGAACCCACAGATTGGGATCATAACTCTAAAAGTCAATGGCCTGAACTCCATCATTAAAATAAAAAGGTTGGCTGACTGGCTTGGAAAACAATGCTTCAATCTGTTGCCTGCAGGAAACGCATCTTAAGCTTGCAGATCAGAATAAACTAAGAATAAAAGTCTGGAACACAATATATCAGGCTAATGGTGAATCAAAAAAGCAGGGGTCGCAATCCTAATCTCAGATAAAACAGACCTCAAGGTTCAAGACATAAAAAGAGACAAGGAGGGGCACTTTATAATGCTCAAGGAAACACTTCACCAGGAACCAGTGAGCCTAGTAAATATATATGCAACAAATGAGAGACCTGCGAAATTTGTTAAACAGACTATTCAGAATATGAAAAAAGATGTCACAGATTCAACAATTATAGTAGGAGACTTTAACACGCCACTATAAGAGAAAGACAGATCTTTGGGAAAGAGGCTCAGCAAGAAGCTATAGAACTAAATACCACATTAAAACGACCAGATTTGATAGACATATTCAGGGCCATCCACCCAAATGCAAAAAAAATACACATTCTTCTCATGTCCACATGGCACATTTTGAAAAATTGACCATGTGCTGGGATACAAGTCAAAAGTAAATTCAAACATAGAGATAATTCAGATGTCCTTCTCTAATCACCATGCCATAAAGCTGGAGATTAATGAAAGGACCAGTAGTAAAACAAAGGCAAACATTTGGAGGATCAATAACGAACTTCTGCGCCATGAATGGATAATGACCTAGATTAGAAGGGAGATCAAAACATTTCTAGAAATTAATGAGAATGAGAGTACTTTCTATCAAAACCTCTGGGACACTGCAAAGGCAGATATCAGAGGTAGCCTGATTGCAATAGG
>PVJH01043066.1:0-13869 GCA_004026705.1 Nesogale talazaci | reverse complement strand
AAATATGCAACCTTCCTCTAGTTCCCATGCTGCCTCCCACCCACTATCATGACCCCAATTCTACCACATAAATCCAGCTAGACCAGGAGATGTACAGTGAAGTTGGAAATATGGGAAACTTAGGATAGATGATCCATCAAGACTAGTAATAGGAGTGGTAATACCAGGGGGGTGGAGGGATGGAGGAATAGAAAGGGAGAACCAACTTCAGGGATCTACACGTAGCCTCCTCTCTGGGGCACGGACAACAGGGAAATGAGTGTTGGTACACATTGTACAGTGTACAGGATGAATAAATAATTTGTAAATTACTAAGGGTTCAAGGGGAAGGGGGGAGGAAGGGTAATATAGGGAGCTGATAATGAGGGCCTGGAGGGAGGGAGAATGTTTTGAGAGTGATGATGGCAATGGGTGTGTAAAAGTGGCCTGCACACAACTGATGTTGTTAGGATTGTGATGGGAGTTGTAGGAGCCCCCCAATAAAATGATTCATTAAAAAAAAGGAGGGGGAGGGGAAAGGGGAGTTTTTTTTTTTTTAAAGAGGAGCTTGTATCAAGGGCTCAAGTGGAAAATGTTGGGAAATGTATGAGGAAACATGTGCAAATGTGCTTGATACAAATGATGTACTGAATGTTGTAGTAGCTGTAAGAGCCCCCAGTAATACAACTCCCTGTTACCTTATAAGCTTAGCCACATGGAACCATGGTTTCCAAGAGATAGCAGATATTCCAGTGTTTCACAAAATGTTGGTTTCATATGTTTCATTGCTACCTTCTTTGTCATTGCCTGGAGAAGAGGGAGTCAATCCTAGATTTCTTCTGTTTCCCTTGTGACTAATTACTACCATCGTGATTTTATTTGTTTATACCAAGCTTGCTTCAAAAAGTGGGATTAAGACAGCTTACAATAAAACACACAATAAAATTCCAACCCTCAGATGAGAGAAGGCAAGTGCTGACCCTTGGGAGAAGAGGGAGTGAACTATTCTAATGCTCTGGACTTAGAAGTTCCTCCTGCCACACACAAAGCGTTTCTCTGAGCTCTCTGACAGTCAAGCAGAAGTAAAAGCACAGCAATCCATTCACTGAGAAAACTGCCTTACCAGTGGTGAAAAGCAGCAGACTTTCCTATGACAGATCAATGTAGATGGAACACTGGTCAGATGAGGGTGACTGCCAGCAGAGCCTTGCAAAGTCACCCAGCCTGTGAACACCCAACTTCACCAATAACATAGGAGTTATGCAACAGAACAACCCTGGACACTGACCATATTTCATCAAGTTCACAAAAAGAAAAATAAAGGTTAGAAGTTGATTACTCACTACATTCTCTTCTTTAATAATATAATGCTGTACTTCTGAGGAACTGGCCATTGAAAACCTTATGGGAAGAATCAAATCATTGTCAGACACAGAAAACCTCCTGAAGAGCAGCAAAGCATTGTCAGAGAAAGCTCGGCAGATGAGCCTCTCAGGTCTGAGGTCGTCAAAATGTGCTGAGGAAGAGCTGCCTTCTCCAAGCAGGGTCCCCTGTACTCGCAAGAATGGAGTAAAGCCTTCAGGACCTCCATTTGTTGATGGGCCCCCTTCACAAAAAGAGGAAACAGCTACAAATCAGAGATTAGAGTGTACAGAGTGTGAATCTAGGAAAATTAGAATTTGTAAAAAATAAAGTGAAACACATAAAAGTCAACATTCTAGGCACTATTCTGATCAGAAAATCATATGGGTTACTATGCTGGGAATAAAATAATGAAAAGGAACGACATTGGATTCATCATCATAAAGAATATTTCAAGACCTATATTGAAGCACAATGCTGTCAGTAATAGGATTATATTTCTAGCATTCAAGAAGATCTCATCATTATACTTATTATTCAAATTTATGCACCAACCACCAAAGTCAGTGCTGAAGAAATTGAAGAATTCTACCAATATCTTCAGTCAGAAGTTGATCTTACATATAATCAAGATACATGGATAATTATGGAATATTGGAATGCAAAAGTCAAAAAAATAGGGAACTGTAGTTAGAAAATTCAGTCTTGGTAATAGAAATGAAGTTAGAGATCACATGGTAGAATTTTGGAAAACCAATGACTTTTTTTCAACAAATGACAACTATATACATTGACTTCTCCGAATGGAACCCACAAAAATCAAATTGACTACAACTATGGGAAGAGATGATGGAGAAGCTCTATAAACCTGGCCAGGGGTTGTATATGGAACAGAACATGAATTGCTCATATGTAAGTTCAGCTTGAAGCTGAAAACTGAAACAAGCCCGCGAGAACCAAAATATGACTTGAGTCTCTCCCACCTGCGTTTTGAGACCGTCTCATGAACAGATTTGCTGCATTGAACACCTATGGCGGAAGACTTGATGATCTGTGGGAGGACATTGAGGACATCGCGAAGAAAGCAGAGTCATTGAAAAGACAGACAAGGAGTTCCCAGCACGCGTCTCAGTGTCCCCATGCTCCCGCCCCACTGGGAAGTCCGACGCGGACGTTGCAGGCGGCCAGCGCCTCAGAGGAAGGCCCTGGACCGTGAGTGACTTGGGAGTCTGCGGCCTGAAGAGGAGCTGCCGCCCAGGCCCGAGCCTGGTTCTGAGGATCGGCCAAGGCGGTCAGGCGGTTCATCAGCATGGGTGACTTTTTCTCAAGTATATTTTCCAGTCGTTTGGAACTCAGGAAATGAGGATCTTGATTTTGGGATTCGAAGGAGCAGGAAAAACCACAATCCTGTACAGATTACACGTGGGAGAAGTCGTCACTACTATTCCTACCATTGAATTTAATGTTGAGACAGTAACATACAAAATCTTACATTTCAAATCTGGGATTTAGGAGGATAAATAAGTATCGGGCTGTAGTGGCGATTCTATTATTCAAACACAAATGCAGTAATTTATGTTGTAGGCAGTCATGACCGAAACCAAATTGGCATTTCAAAATCAGAGTGACTTGCCATGCTGGAGGAAGAAGAGTTGCAAAAATCCATCTTAGTGGTGTCTGCAAATAAGCAAGACATGGAACAGGCCACGACTCCCTCAGAGATGGCAAAGTCACTTGGGTTACCTGCCTTGAAGGACTAAAAAATGGCAAATATTGAAAACTTCCGCAATCGAAGGCACTGGCCTTGATGAGGCAATGGAATGGTGAGTTGAAATATCACTGAGCAGATAGTAACTGAATCGCTTCCAAGCCTCTGAAAGAAGGTTCTAACCTGGATCCCTTTGGAAGCAGTCAAATGTCATATGACAATGTTCAAGCCACAGGATTACTGACATTTGCTGGACTGATGGCACTGTTTGTAATAAATACTGTATTTGTAGTTGGTTGGAGGGGAAATTCAAACTGAGTGACTGTCTCTTCTGTGTACTATAAAACATTCCTTTCTTGTGTTAAGACGTATATTCTCTTTGTATGGAACTCTGATTTAAATATAATCTTATCAGTGGAAGACACTTTTATTTTTACTGAAGCTTGTTTGTAAACACTAATAAATAATTTAGATTTTATTTTTCCCTAAAATGAATTTAGTCTTCCCAAAGATTAGACTCAGTAGAGTAGCCTAAGAACATAGTGCTTGTGTAATATAATCTCAGTCGTTTGGGTGACTATATTGAACAGTTTAGTTTAAACATTTTGGCACCATTGATTTATTGGTAATGGTCATTTTATAGTAAATTTTGTTATTTTCAAAGTAATTTTTACGGTTATTGACCTCCTTGGTCTGTGTAGGGACTCTGAGACTCGTAGGACAAGTGGTAATTCTTCATTTTTTGGATGCAGATCCAGGGCTCTAGTAAGTGGATTTGCATATGGTTACATGCTACTGAGAAGAACAGATCGGGGTAGCATTTCCAGCCAGAAGCTTGTCCATATGCTGCATCTATATCTCTGAAAATGCCAAGATTGGCCACACAGACAGCTCTTACATGTAATTACACCAAGGGAAACACATTAGTAATACGTTCTAAACTAGCCAGGTTTATGGCAGATCAATGCTACCTGTGTCTGATCAATGGCACAAGCAGCAAAAACGATAACACTGCAACCATTAGATTTTTTCCGTATAAAAAAGCCTGACTGTAAAAGGCATTGCATTTTTCCTTATCTATCTATAATTGGTTGTGTAAATTGATTTTTAAAAGATCAGTCTTACTGCTTCTAGGGCAAATTAAGTACCCTTGGTATAAAAAAATTAGGCTTACTCCTTGGCAACCAGATAGGTTTAAAAACACTGAATTCCTGTGAGAAAGGAACTTTTCAAACTACCCATGCACTACAAAATTAGCTACAGTGTGGGAAAGTGAATAAAAATGAAAAAAAACAAAAAACCAAATGATTTGTTTTAAAAAAGAAAGAAAGCAAATCTGTTGCCATCGAGCCAATTCCAGCTCAGTGATCGTAGAGCTGAGTCGACCCGAATCCCTGGGATTTCCCCGGCTGGACTCGTGGGAAGCGCACTGCCACAGCTTTCTCTTGCAGTGTGCTTGGTGGGTTTGACGGCCTAACCTCTGCACCACCAGGAATCTGGAACAATATACAGTGAACGCACTTGTTAGTAATTACTAAAATTGGGCAAAATAGTATGTAAATTAAGTAGCTAACAAAGCTCACAAGCTGAGTGCTGCCGGAGAGAGTTAATAGTTTTAGTGTCTGCAAGCTCATGGGACACGAGTGCTTTGCGTCCTGTCCCTGTCATTCATTGCCTTTGCTGCTGCTGGACTCTCGCTCACTCAGTTGGCTTCTTAGATGAATGCAGCTCTCTCCACTGGTGGGTCTGGCCTCTTTTATTTCCCAAGACTAATTTTTTATTTGTTCTCACTGAAATCTTTTGGGACGCTTTTCTCCCAAGCACAATCAAGTGTTCCAGCGCAACGCGTCGTACCTCGGCATAGCACATTGCTTCAGAGACTCCGAGCCACTCTTGAAGGGAAAGATTCTTCATCTTCACATCGTTACTTTTGTCTTTTAGGATGTAGTGTATGTTGCAGATCCTCTGACATGTGCCTGGCTCTGTTTGTCAGCTAGAAAAATGGCACCAGTAATTTTACATGGTTTTCCTACTGATCCAGGGCTACATCCAGTTCCATACCAAAAAAAGTCCACCTACTCCCTGAGGTATGGGCTTTGCTGCCAGATGTCGACTCCCCAATGGCTCCGCAGCACTGAAGAACAGGGACCGGGAATCGGGGCGGGTTGAAACTGAAACAAGGCTGCCTGGGACACTGGGGCATGAAGGTGCTGCGTCCTCTAGTGTCTCACAAAGAAGATAAATAGGCTGTGCGTTATTTTTAACAAATGTAAACTCCTTGAGTGCAGGGTCTGTACCGTAGGTACTCTTCATAACCTTAGCATCTAGTGTGGTGCTCTTGGCACAGGAAAGGCTCTCAATAAATATTTATTAATTAAAAGCAATAAAAAAAGACAGACAAGATAAAGTGGGTGTCTCAAGAGACTCTGCAACGTGTTCTTAATCATAGAGTGGCCAGGGCAAACGGAAGAAAAGACAAGCTGCTGAAGACACACATTGTAAACAATATAATCCAGATCTAAAGGAGGGAATGACATCAGAGCTCAAATTGTGAACACCCGCTTTATAGAAGATGACAATGGAAACCTCAAATCCATTTTCAGGGTCCGCGCATGGATTTAGCCTAAGGTGAATTCCTTCTGGCCCAAACTGAGAGATGTGAATTGTCCTGTTATCAGACAGAGAACATGGTAAAGTTGATAATGGCAGGCATGGCTAGGAAAAAATGTCATATTCTCTTCCTGTGTACCAATTTTAAAGCTGTTTCAATTTTTAAAAGAGACGTGAAAGAGAAATAGACTTTGATTACGAGCCAGGGCTGTGCTAGCACGCAGAGTGCATTGGGAAGTGAGTTGCTGCAGTTGCAATGAGGGTAAATTTTAGCGCCCTGTTAGTGGTTTTCTTTAAGATCTATTTAAATTTGTAATAGTTTTTCGATAGTTTCTGCTTTCTTTTTTAATGAGGCGTTTATCTGTTTTACTATGTTATTCTTGTTAGGTTTGACATTTGTTTGTCTTTCTGTATATAAAATCCAGGAACAGTAAATCTATAGAGATGGGAACTGGATGAATTGTTCCTTGGGGGCATGGCAGGGGAGGTTGGGGGAAATGGGGAGCTAATCATGATGAGCTTGTAATGATGAAGAAAATGTTCCAAAACTGATAACAGTAATGATTGTATCACTCTTCTTGATGTGATTGAACTACTGAATTGTATGAGAGATAAATGTCAATTTCATGTTTGTTATTATGGAAATTTCTGCAATAAATTTAGGTTTGTATATATGTTTGTGTTGTATTTTCTATTTCTTTAGGGTTTATACCCAGTAGAGAAATTTCAGAATCATAAGGTAGTTATATTTCCATTGAATTAAAAAACATTTTTTAAAGGAGCTAAATAAGCGACATACTGGTTTCCATAGTGGTCGTAAATTTTTATAGTTCCACAAACAATGTATGAGCTTTCTAATCCCTACATCCTTTCCACCACTTACTCATTATTTTTAAATTTTGCTGAAAGTGTCAGTGAGAGGTGGTATCTCAATTTTCTTTTAGTTTGCATTTCTGTTATTGCTAATCAAGATAAGCATTTCTTCAAATGGTTGTTGGCTGCCTGGATGTCACCTTTGGTGAATTATCTATTCAAACCTTGTACTATTTTAAAAATTGGGTTATTTGTATTTTTTTTCTTTTTTTCAACAGTTATATCAGCATTAACTCACATATCATACAATTCAATTGTTCGATCATTTAAAGAATATTCTTATTTTTCTTGTTAAGATGTTGTAGTTTTCCGTAGACTTTGGAAATTAACCCTTCAGCTGATATATCATTACTAAATATTTTTTCGCAGTCTGTGGGTTCTCTTTTAACTCTTTTAATGAAATCTTTTGTGTACACAAATATTGTATTTATATAGTGGTATGTTTCTATAGTGGTATGTTTTTTCATAATGGTCAGTACTGTATTTATACCTTATCTTAGGGCCCTTAAGTTTATCACTACTTTTTTTTTAAGCCATTAAAATTCTAATTAATAAGGGCTGAGCCCTGGTGGCATAGTGGCACAGTGGCCCACTGGGACGGAGGTTCAATTCCAGCAGTGGGGCTGGACCTCCTACTCCCACCACCGGAGAGCAATGATGCCCCCCCCCAAAAAAAAAATTCTAAGTAATAAACAACAAACTTAAACCAAAGCAGCTGCTGTCAGGTTGGCTGTGGACCATGGCAAGCCCAGGTGGTCCAATTTGAAGTCTCCACAGCGTTTTCAATGGCTGACGTTGGGAAGGCCATCAGGCCTGGCTTCGGAGTGCCCTCTGGGTGGGTCTGAACCTGTTGCCTTTCCATGAGCCGCCATGTACGTGAATCATCTGTACCCCGTGGGACTTCTCTGCCCCACTTGGTGGTCCATGTGGAGAGAGGGTGGGGGAAGGGATTACATAATGAGGGAGAGGGGCCTAGAACGTTCAGCACTCAGGGGTAGGAGAGAGGCAGGAGAGAAAGTATCAGTACTTTTTCATTGTTGGTCTTTATAGTTGTGGGGTTTATATTTAGGTCTTTGATTCATCTTGAGTTCATTTTTGTACATGGTGTGAAGTATGAGTCCTGTTTCTTTCTTTAAAAAAATTCTATTATTGGGGGATCTTCCATCTCTTATCACAATCCATACATTCATCCAGTATGTCAAACACATTTGCACATATTCCGCTATCATCATTTTCAAAACATTTTCTTCCCACATGAGCCCCTGATATAAGCTCCCCATTTTCCCCCCTCCTCCCTCATAAACCCTTGATAAATTATAAATTATTTCCATATCTTACATTGTCCTCTGTAGCACTCACCTACCTTTCTGTTATCTGTCCCCCTGGGAGGGGGTTCTAATTGATCCTTGTGATAGATTATTCCTTTCTCCCTCTACTCTCTCCTAATTCTCCTGGTATCTCTTCTGTCATTGTTGGCCCTGAGGGGTGTATCTGTCCTGGATTCCCAGTGTTGTGGGCTCTAATCTGTAGCAGTGTGCATGTTCTGGTCCAATCCAATTGTAAGGTAGAATTGAGGTCATAAAAGTAGGGTGAAGGAAGCACCAAAGAACTAGAGGAAAATTTTGTGTTTCATCAGTGCTATACTGCACCCTGACTGGCTCATCTCATTCCTGTGACCCCTCTGTGAAGGGATGTCCAATTGTCTACAGATGGGCATTAGGTCTTCACTCCATGCTCCCCACATTTACATTGGGTATGATTTTGTTCTGGGTCTGAATTACCTGATACCTGATCCCATCAACACATCATGATCACACAGGTTGGTGTGCTTCTTCCATGTGGGCTTTATCCTGTTTCATTTTTTTGCAGGCAAAATTCCACTTTTTCCAGCACCATGTATTGTAAAGGCTCTCCCTGCTCCCTTAATGTGTTTTAGTCACTTATAAGAAAATTAGGTATCAGGCTGAGCCTCAGTGGCATAGTGGTTGAGTGCGGGACTGCAGCCCACAGACTTGGCAGGTCAAATCCAGTAGCAGCTCTCCAGGAGCAAGGCTGGGTAGCTCCTACAACCACCAGAGGGCAGTGATGCCCCCCCCCAAAAAAAAGAAAGAAAGAAAATTGGGTATCTGTAGGTACTTAGTTGTATTTCTGGGTTTTCAATTCTATTCCACTTTATCTACCATTACACAAGAACCACACTATTTTTTATTATTCTTTCTATATGATAGATTTCAAAGTATGGGAGTGAAAGTCCTAATACTTGGCTTTTGTTTTGTAATAGTGTTTTATTTATCCTGGGTTTCTTTCCTTTCCATATAAAGTTGACTGGATTTTCCATTTCTTTGAAGAATTTGGGACAGGATTTGGATTTCAATTGCATTGAATTTATAGTGTTTTTGGTAATATCAACATTTTCATTATGTTTAGTCTACTTATCCAGGAGCGTGGTTCCTTATGGTTTATTGTAGACATGTTTTGTAGTTTTCCTTGCAGAAGTATTCTGTTTCTCTGGTTAAATTGTTGCTAAATTTTTATCTTTTGTGTAGTTATTATAAATGGCATTTTCTTTCAATGCCTTGTTTGGTATCAACTTCTTTTTTTTTTTTTTTTTTTTAATTTGGGTATCACTGCTCTCCAGCGGTGGGAGTAGGAGGCCCAGTCCCACTGCTGAAATTGAACCTCTGTCCCAGTGGGCCGCAGTCGCGCGCACAACCACTATGCCACCAGGGCTCAGCCCGGTATCAACTTCTTTAAGACACAAGAATCCAATTGATTTATGTCTGTAGAGTTTATAACTTGTTACTCTGCCTAAATTTTTCAATTAACTCCAGCAATTTTTAGTTGAATTGTTATGGTTCCCTATATATAGTATATCAGCTTCCAATAGTTTTATTTCTTCTATATGTGTTTATATGAATATCTTTAATATTTTTGATGTCTTAGAGCTCTAGCTAAAACTTGCAGTACTATGTTAAATAAAAGTGGTGATAAAGGGCAATTCATCTGATTCCCATTCAAAGGTGAAATGTTTTTTATTTCTTTCCATTTAATGATACGCTGGTTATTGGTTTCCCATATGTGGTATTATTATGTTGAGAAATTTTCTTCTATTCCTATCTTTTTTTCTATTCCTATCCTATTGAAACTTTTTATCAGGAATGGGTGCTGAATTTTGTCAAATGCCTCTTCTCCATCAACTGATATAATCATACAGTTCTTTTGTTTATGTAGTGAATTACATTGATTGCTTTTCTAATTATAACTCTTCATGCACATTTGGTATGAATCCCCCTTGATCACAGTGTCTTATTATTTTGATGTTTTGTTGAATTCAGTTGGCTAGGATTTTATTGAAAACTTTGCGTCTATATTCATGAGAGATATTAGTCTGTAATTTTCAATTCTAGGGATATCTTTACCTGGCTTAGATATCAAACTTATAGTTGCTTTATAAAATGAGTTTGATAGCATATTATTCACTTGTATATTGTGACCTAGTTCATGTAGAATTGGTATAAACTCTCCTATAAATGTTTGATAGAATTTCCCAGTGAAACCATGTGGTCCCAGACTTTTTGATGTTAAGAGTTTTTTTATGACTAGATGTATTTCTTCTTGTGTTAGAGGATTGTTGAGATTTTTGCTATCAGTCTGTGGTGATTTAGGTAAATAATGAATTTCTAAAAATGTATCCATATCTTCCAGATTTTCAAATTTGTTGGAATATAATTTTTTATAATACTGTGTGATTATTTTTAATCTCTGTTGTATTTCATTCTGTTGTAATTTCATTTCTTATACATAGAATTTACTTTGTTTCACTCTTTTCCTTTGTTAGTTTTTCCAATGGTTTACATTTTGTTGATTTTCTTGAAGAACCAATTTCTTGTCTTGCTGATTTTTTTCTATCATTTAAAATTTTTTTTTCTGGATTCACTTACTTCTGTCCTAATTTTATTTCTTTTCTTCTACTTACTGAAGGTTTGTTTTGCTGGTATTTTTCCAATTGTTGAGTTAGACATCCAACAAGTTTCAGTAGTATTGACAGGGAACTTCCAGAAGTGCAGGCTAGATTCAGAAGAGGATGTGGAAAAAGGAATATCGTCACTGGTGTCAAATGTATCTTGGCTCAAATCAGAGAATATCAGAAAGGTGCTTACTTGTATTTCATTGACAATGCAAAGACTGTGTGGACCATAATAAACTGTGGACAGCCTTGAGAAGAATGGGAACACCAGACCACTTCATTGTTCTCATTCGGAACTTGAATACTGATTAAAAGGCAGTTGGGCTGTAGAACAAAGAGATACTACAGGGTATAAACTCTGAAATGGTGTGTATCCTCTCACCATACTTGTTCAATCTGTATGCCGAGCAAATCATCAGAGAAGCGGGGTTATATGAAGAAGAGGGTGGCATCAGGATTGAGGGAAAGTTCATTAACAACCTGCAGTGTGCATAGGACACAGTCTTCCTTGCTGAAAGAGAAGAGGAATTGAAGCACTTGCTAATGCAGATCAAGGATTGCAACTCAATGGAAGGAAGACCCAAATCCTCACAACCAGATCAATAGCTCACATCATGATAAATGGAGGAAAGGTTGAAGTTGCCGAGGATTTTCTTTTTGGTACAGTGTGTATTCTTTCCATCTTCTTTTTTAAATGTTTTTTTTTTGTTGTTTTTTAGGCATCACTGCCCTCAGGTGGTGGGAGTAGGAGGCCCAGCCTTTGCTCCTGGGAGCCGGAATTGAACCTCCATCCCAGTGGGCCGCAGTCCTGCGCACAACCACTACGCCACCGGGGCTCAGCCCCTTTCCATCTTCTTTTGATGCTTTCTGCATCATGCAATAGTTTTCCCATAGAATCTTTCAATATTGCAATTCAAGCCTTGAGGTTTTACTTCTTTCTATTGAAGATATCCTGAGTGTACTGCTCCCTTTTGGTTTTCTAACTCTAGGCCTTTGCACACTTCATTCTAATATTTTACTTTGTCTTCTAGAGTTGCTTTTTGAAATTTTCTTTTTCTTTTTTTTTTGGGGGGGCGGTTATCATTGCCCTCTGGATTTTTGAAGTTTTCTGCTCAGCTCTTTTCCTTCATCATTTCTTCTATGATTAAGAGCAAATTTCAGTGTTTTTTTCTGACATTCACTTTGCTCTTTTCTTTATTTCCTGTTTCTTTAATTACTTTTTGCTTCCTTCATGAATGCTTGCAATGTCCTCTCACAGCTCATCAGGTCTGTCATTCAACATACCAAACCTGTTCTTGAAATACTTTCAGGGCTGAGCCCCGGGGCGTAGTGGTTGCGCGCGGGACTGCGGCCCACTGGGACAGAGGTTCAATTCCAGCAGTGGGGCTGGGCCTCCTACTCCCACCACCAGAGAGCAGTGATGCCCCCCCCCCAAAAAAAAAGAAATACTTTCAAATTTCAGGTGCAATAGATCCAGGTTGTATTTTGGATCTCATAGACTTGTCTAAATTTCCTTCAGTGTTAACCTGAACTTACAGAAAAGCAACTGATAGTCTGTTCCATGGTCAACCCATTTGTCTGGAAGCTCTGGTGAAACCTGTCCACTTTGGGGGACCCTACTGGTATTGGAAGTACTAGTGACATAGCTTTCAACATGACAGCAACACAAAAGCCATCACAACATAACAAACTGACAAAGGAGCGGTTATAATGTATGTATTGGAACACATCAACTTTGAGGAAAAAAGTATAACGATTCAGAATTTATGAATTTATTTTTTTAAATCTAGGCTTTCACAGAAGTTTTGGATGAACATATGTGATATATGTAGGAAGATGAGAGTATAAAGCATGTTGACCTAAGAACTACAATATGTAGCTTTTAAATTGTTATTGTATATGATCATGTGGGAGAAAATAAGTAGAAATTTAGTTCTTTATACTAAATAAGTAACTTGAGATCATGGATTGTTCTGGTTTGAATTATATCTTTATTATTTAAAAGTTACAAAATCTGCTTACTTTTTATGCTTTTCAGTTTCTTTCTGAAATTTTCAAGTTGTTTTTTACCTTCTTGAGCAAGTAAATATTTTTATTTTATAGCATACTTCTGGTAGTTCTAATGTTCAAAGCTCCTGTGTTTACTTCTATGGTGGTTTTTCTCTGTATTGACTTGTTTGTTTGTTTGTCTGTGTGTGTGTGTGTGTATGTGGCATCACTTCCCTGGTGGGAGTAAGAAGCCCATCCTTGCTCCTGGAGAGCTGCTGCTGGATTTGAACCATCAACCCTGTGCGTGGGCTGCAGTCCCACACACAACCACTACGTCACCAGGGCTCAGCCTCTGTATTGACTTTCACTCACGATTTTTTCATTTTTGTCTTGCTTCCCTACATGTCTACATGCTACATGTCTATGGGCTGAATATTTTATCATCATTTTATTTGTGAAACCAATTTAAAACCAAAAATGGTAATACTATCCTTTGCTGGCTTTTCCAGGTATCTGAGGGGCTCCAGCAGCTGGAACACTACAATATCATTTCAAGGCTCAGAAGTTCTGGACCATTTATTTGGGCGTCACAAAGCCAACCATATATGTGAAGGGAAGGGAACAACCCCCCCCCCCCCAGTTAGCTTTTCATTCCATTTTCCATGAATGTGCTGGCGCCCCAGCGTGTGTGCAGTGTCTGTTCATCGTAACCCTCAGGGTCCTCGCCCGAGCCAGAACGGGGCTTGTCAGTGTCCTGATCATCTGGACACTGGTCTCTTCTGGATTGAAGCATGCACCTGGCACCAAATCACCCTCAGGTGTGGGGCTTACTCTTCCTGGCCCCATTCTTTTCAAACCCCTATCCAGTAATTCCTGTATGACTAGCTAGCTTTCTGATGTTTCTAGAAAGACAGCTTTTAAGAGTGTCTTCATGATAAAGATGGTTTTGAAATACCTTGTCCATCGTGGGAAGTCGGGATGCCTCTGTAAGTTTCTCTCACTCTCCCAGTCGGGTTGATTCCAGCTGAACGCCCTCCGGTAGGATAGAGGAGAACTGTCCCTAGGGGTTCTGCAGCAGGCAGTCTCAGCTCTCTGCCATGAGACAGTGGGTAGGGTTGAGCTGAAGATCTTACAGTTAGCAGCCTGAACACAAAACTCACGGTGCCACCAGGACACCTCTATTTAAAAGTCTTAGAGAGTTTATCTGGATTTTTAAAAATTGACATACTAAATAGGTTCTACTCAAAGGAAATTATAGCCCCAGGATAAGAAAGAAAAAATTGCTAAGGAGGGAGGGAAAAGGGGGAGACTCAAAGGACTAGACTTAGGGGTGGGGTGGGGGAGAAAGCGTCCCTGGGGTTTTCCAAGGAGAAGAAAAGAC
>PVJH01043065.1:0-13873 GCA_004026705.1 Nesogale talazaci | reverse complement strand
GATTTACATATAATATAAGTCAATATTTCTATCATTCAATCATATCACAGGAAATTGTATAACCCTCCCCACATCAGTTTTAGAACATTCCTCTTTCTGCGTGTGTCAATCACCTCTGAGATGATTTATGCTATCACAATCCTTTCTATTTGTCCCACCTTCTCCTGTCTTCATTAATTGCTCCCCAAGTCCCCTTTCCCTCTGTGTCTTCCCTTTGTATCCTTTATTATTATTATGTGCCCATTATTATTATTATGTGTACACCCCTCCTTTGTTCCATAGCTAGGAGAAAACAATAGAAGAAAATTGCTCCGAGGTGGTAAGAGTAAAAAGATAATAGTATACAGACAATTATACTAATAATGTATATGAAGGGAAAGATCCCCAATAATAATCAAAAAGTCAGGGAAGAAATGTCTGTTATGGAACCTGTAAAAGAAAATTGCACCAGAACAAATTAAAGTCATGTTTATAGGGGAGTCAACTGGCCATCTGTCAAGTGTAATCCAGCATAATCAAGATTACAATGGGGGATAGAGGGAAGATGGCACTGAGATAAACAGCCTGTACAGGAGCTCCACTGAGTCTTCTGTCCAGGAGGTCAAGAGGAAGGATTCTGACGAGTGCATATGGCACATACATACAATGTGTGTCAAAAGTACTGATGAGCACATGAAACATGTCTTCTCATGAGAAGAGCTGGAGGAAATTATGCTAAGCAAAGTGAGTCAAACACAAAAGGAGAAGTACAGCATGAGGTAAGTGAGGTAAGTGTAACCAATATGGTAAGTATAGAAAGGAAGCCCCCTGTAACATAACGGTTGGTCAGAGATCCAGGGAAAGGGGAGCAGGTGGAACCAAACCCAGGGATATACATATTGGACACAGCACAGCAAGGGAAGACGAAAGGGGGAGAGAAAAAGGAGGTTTCAAAGTAAAAAGTTAACGGAGGAAACAGGGCACTAATTCACCCAGGGGGAGAGTCTTGTCTCCACAGAAGCTGAAATGGTTGTGCAGATCCCACCATGCATCACCCAACCGTGAGGACGGTAGTGGAAGGAGACGTGAAAAGAAAGAACTACCCTGCCAGCCATAACCAGAGCCAGACTGACTTCCTCAATGGAAGTCAGTGTGACAGAGAAAAGGTGGCGGAATGTGACCAACATGCCATACCCACATGGAGACAGACAGCGACAAAGGACATCTTGGGAGACCTACAGCAGGGAAGCAAGGCAGTGTGAGTCCCCAAAGTGGACCAAATCAAGAAGGGAGCACTCCTGCCTGGACAGTCCGGAGGAGAGAACAACTGACCCGAGGGTTCCTAACAGCCATGGGGGGAGAGGGGCATGGACAGACTCAGGGATGGGGGAACAACCAGTGGTCTGCAAATGGTGGGGAGGTGAGGGGGGGAGGCCTAATAGAGCCAAAGAAAATGTAATGTAGCAGAGAGGAAGCTGTGAAACTCAAATGAAGACTGACCACAAAAGAGGGATGGGAGGGAGGCAGAAGGAAATAGAGGAAGGAATGAGAAGGCAAAGAGCACAAGAAGGCAAAGAGGTCTAAACACAAGCATCTATGGATGTAATAATAATTATCTATGAAAAGGTGGGAATAAATTCAGGAACATATAGTTACAGGCTGGACCTTAGACCCCCCGACTCAGTCACTCCCTCAGTGCAAGAACATTTTGTTCTATGAATCTGGTCATGATGCTCACCGGCCCAATATGATCAATGAAGTCAAATAGGTGCATAAGTGAATGTGGTGAAGAAAATGGATGGCACCCAGATATAAAAAGATATACACTCTGGAGGTTCAAAGCCTGAAGATAGTCAACTAGCCGAGAAGTACCCAAGTCCACACGGAAGAAGCACATCAGCCAGTGTGGCCGAGAGGAGTCAAAAGGATCAGACCTCAGGCATCAAACAGGAATAAACCAATATTACGGTCTATGCACTTTCCTGAGATGATCAATGAGGACAAGTGGGGACAGGAGAAAGAGTGGTGAAGATGGTTATTGGTGCCTGGCTATCAAGACATAATGCCTGAGGCCTCAAAGGCCCGAGGATGAGGAAACAGTGCAACAAGACCTACCATAGAAGAAGCACACCAGCCTGTGCGACCATGAGGAGTGGAAAGAACCAGGCTATCAGGCATCAAAGAACAAAAAACTTATCGTTAAGTGCTCACCATCCTGTCATGATCGCTGAGGACAAAGGGTGCAGAGGCAGAGAGAGCTGAGGAAACTGATGGCGCCCAGTCACCAAACGATAAAGTAGCTGGGATCTTAAAGGCTAGAAGGGGAACAAGTGGCCATTCAGCGCACAAACAGCAAAGCCCACATAGAAGAAGTGCACCAACTTGTGTGATCACGAGGGGCTGAAGGGAGCAGACATCAAACATCAAAGAACAAGGATTAAATCAGTAACAATGAGGGGGAGAGCAGGGTGGGGACCCAAAGCCTACTTGGACACCCCCTTACAGGGGAGTCACGAGGGAGAGATGGGACAGTGAGGTAGTAATGAAGCATAAAACCTTCTATTTCCTGAAAGTTTCCTCCCCCCAACCATCACTGCCCCAAATCTGCCCTGCAGTTCCAGCTGGACTGGAGGAGGTGCACTGGTGGAGGTGGGAACTGGAAATGAGGGAACTCGGGGTGGATGGACCCCTCAGGGTCAGCGGTGGAGTGAAGTTGCTGGATGGGTGGAGGAAGGGTGGAGTGGAGCGAGGAAGCCAGCTGTGTGGATCTGCAGACTGTCTCCTATCTGGAGAGCAGACATAGGGAGGAGTGGGCAGGGGGAGATGTCGGGCAGTGTAAGATATGATAAAACAATAATGATTGCAGAGTAATGAGGACGGGGGGGGGAGGGGGGAAAGGTTGGAGGGGAAAGGAAGGGGGCCCATATCAAGGGACCTAGTGGAGGGGCAGATGTTGGGAGAATGTCGATGAGGACAGGAAATTGGGGGTGCTTGATACAGTGTATGTAACTATGTGTTGAACTAAGTATGATGGAAAGCGATGTATGAGCGCCCAATAAAATGATAAATTAAATAAAAAATATTACAATGGTCTCCAGGGCAGACATTCTTTACTCCTTAAGCTACACTCACATTTGCCTTTAAGAACACACACACACACACACACACAATTGTCTTAAGACAATTGCTTCAGGGTTTTTTTCAGTATCCATGGTTCTGGAGATTCATTAGAGGTTATCATGTTTGAAAGGCAGAAATAAATGAGAGTGGCTAATAGGAAAATTATATTGATCATGGGTAGAATTTCACAGTCAATTATTATAATTGCTGCTCTTAAGTTAGATACCTGTCAAAAAATTGAATTGGCAGAAATTGGGTGATAAATATATCTACGATGGCAAAAATAGGTCACTTAATAATACGAATTCAGAGATTTTAGATTACATTTGTAAGATACAAAACTTAGGTAACCGTGGATACAATTATTGTCTGTAGTATTTCTTCCACCAGCACAAGTGAATTCTAAAGGCTTAATGAGACTCCAAGGGAAAGAGTAAACAACAGAGGATAAATGTTATATGTGGGAAACACTGCCATGACCTCCTGCTTATACACTGTTTTAAAGGCAATCTGCCTTCAGCTGCAATGCATGCCTAGTGAGAATGTAGACTTTGTAGACCAAGAGTAGAAGATGGGTTTGATCCATGCTGGGGTTGGTTTGATCTGCCAACCTTTTGTTTAGTAATCCAGTACTTAATAGTTTACACTACCCAGGGAGGCCTAGTCTCTCCATAGAGCATCTTGAAGTATGCCCCTTGATTCATCAAAACCAGAAAGGGAGAGAATCTGGTAGAAAGGCAGAAGTTATCATCAAGTGTGAGGTTCACACAGAAGTGATGTCTCAACCACCATTCTAGGGGTATGTGAAGTATGTGAAGGTCCCACTCACATTGGAGGGGCAAGGATCTTTGGGTGCCATCTGAGAGTCTGCCACAGAGCAGAAACAGAAAATCCATGAAACCTCATGATACTGAGAAAGAAGGAGGAAAGGAGAGGGGGGGAGGGAAAAGAGAAATGTGGGGAGGCAGGAAAGAACAAAGGGCAGCAGAGGAGAAACAAAGAAATGCCTATTGATTTTCCTAATTTATACGATGGGTTGACCCTACTTCTGAGAAACTGAGTTATATGCAATTCTCTTAGTCTCTTTATGTGAGTCTGTGTAATGGGTTTCTGTCTTGAAAAAATTACCTCTGATTAAGATGCAGATCCCTTAGTATTTTGTATTTTGTTTGCTGAGAAAAGGACTCCCAACCTGTGATTTTTGTCCCAAAAGATTTTATTTGGGGTAGAAGATAGCATTTTTGGTCCAGCTTCAAAATTTAAGATTAAGTCTAGGTTCAATGACAATTTTAGATGAATACTTTTCCCTAAGTGCTTTGACATATGCAGATACCATTTAAAGAATCTTTTTCTTTTCATGATACAGTAAAAACATGGACAGAATAGTCTACTTCGCTTTATACACACAGGTCCTCTTCATAAAATTAGCACCTCACAAGAAGGGGAGAGAATCAAGATCAACAGCCAAAGATGATTCCTTTGAAGCAAAAGTCATACATGCCTCCACCTTCACACTGTATCACCGACGTTGACACCAACTAATATTTCTCTGCTGGATTCCATAACTCACTGCAGTGAACACAGAAAACTTGCCAACAACACACACAGATATGGGCTATTAGGGAAGGTCCCAGCTACAATTCAGAATTAAAAATAAGTCCACATATAGTTCTCAGATCAGGATGGCCTCGTCTCAGAAAGCAACCTCAGGTACATCTCCTTTTATCTCTCAGCTTCTTGGCTCTATGTTTTCATGCTCTCTATCCTTATTGGGCAAGTATTATAAAGTCCTGTTTGCTCTGCTGATAAATACCCGGAAACACTGTACCTCACTCATAAACCTAGGCTTGAAAATGCTCCGCATTTACTTTATGGGTCTGCTGAGCTAGTTTCACCATGTTTCTCAGAACAGCCTGAAAGGACCCAGCATTCTTACTCTGTGGTACCAGGAAGCCCATCCCTCTGCCTTGCACCCATTCTCTTGACTGTTGCCTCTGGTGCCACGCTTTCTCTGCCACTGCTTCTCACCATCTCTTGCTGTCTCCAGAATCTTAGCTCTCTGTCTTTGGTATTGAAGGGACACTCAGTGTAAGGTTCCTGAGTCCAAAAGACACCCTTCTTTATTGATGGTCATGAGATGCTCCTCTCTGAATATGGAATACTCATAAGCTTAGTGGGATGCCCAAACTGTCCATTCACCATGTTAGAGTTCCATATACCTTATTTGTTTAGTCTCACCCCAAGGTTTCATGGACTAATTATCATTATTAGCAAACTACTCGGTTTCTTCAGTGAACTACACATGCCTCCCATTTGGATAGTTCTACCCAGTCATTAGGTGGGAGCAATAGAGAGTAGAATGATCATATAAGGAAGCTTCAAAAAGTTCCTGGAAAGAATTTATTTTCTTTTAATTCTGTTTTCCATTAACTTTTAAAAGCTTCCTAGTATTAAACAACTGAGTGCATCACTGAAAACTGACCGGAAAACCAAGGAGTTCCAAATATGTTTAGGCGTAGGCCTTTTCCAAGGGAGGAATGGGGATTCAATAGCTGTGATGGGACTTGTTTATGCCATGCTCCCTGAATTTCACTTTTCTAAACGTCCATTTTCCTTTAATATTTGTCTAACATAAGAGAAGTTAGAGTTTTCTTTTTCACAGACATGATTAACAATATCTGCTAAGTTAGGTAGCATGTTCAAAGTATAAATAGCATAAACAATCAGGAAACAAACCACGAACAACAAAAAAACCAATGATGCTCATTCTTATTAACCTATCACTGGAGATATGAGTGTTAGATATAACAAAGTGAGGTGAGGAAACTACATGATGCCCAGCGATCAGAAAGAATAGTATCTGGGGTCTTGGAGACTTGTCTTAGAACAAGCAGCCATCTAAATGAGGTGTCATTTGAGTCTACATGGAAGGAGTACACCAGCCTGTATGATCCAACGTTTGAATATAAAATAATCCAAATCTACGGGAGGAATAGTATCAACTCTTAAAATGTGCACACCTGTCTACAGCATCCACAAATGGACTAAGCCTCTGGTGAATCCGCCTTGACCATAGGTGAGGCATGTGAATATACTTGTTATCAAACAGAGATCACTGTAAAGTGGATCGTGATTGATATAGTCATGTTAAAATGTAATATCCTATTTGATCTCCCTATAGACTGACTTAGAAGTTGATTCAGTTTCAAAAAAGAGTTAAGGCAGAAATATATATATATATATTATGTATATATATATATATTATATATATATAAAGGTGTCATGAATGTCATCTGGTCATAGACCAGGGTTGTGAAAAGCCTTAATATCTTGCAGAGTGCACTGTAAAGGGAATTATAGCAGATGTAACTTAGTTAGTTTAACGCCGTATCATTGGTTCTTCCTTTTGACCCATTTTAAAGCTGTTCTAGTTTACTTTTTAAAAAGCATTTACATTTTCTCTCTTGTTGATTGAGCTTCTTCTCTTTTAAAATTTGTTATTGCTGTTAGTTTTTGGTATGTTTTTCCGTATATGAAACCTAGAATAGGTAAATCTTTAGAGATAGTAACTGGATTCAGGGTTACTTGGGAGTATATTAAAGAAGTTTGGGGGAAATGGGGAGCTGATAACAATGAGTACAAACAAGAAGTACAACAGCTACCAAACGATTGTGGTAATGATTTTACAACTCTCCTCAATTTTATTGAACTGTTGAATGGTATCATAGGTGAGTTATTTGCCAATTAAACTTATTAAAAAAACAAACAAACAAACCAAGCCAATCCTCTTGTTGTGGAGTTGATTTTGACTCCTTCTGGCAGTCATGTGCTTATGTTAATTTCATGATTGAGATGTAGGGGTGGAGTCTAGCCTGTTAATCTAGAGATAGTCATTGAGTAGCCAATGAGGCCTCCGTGTGGGCATGACTTTCTCCTGAGAATTCTGGGAAATCTTGCGATATTTCCCTCGTGGAGATGAGAAGTTATCTCCCCAGTTGTTGGGAGTTAGTCTCAGAGACAGCAAACTACGGACAAAACAAGATGGAAGCATCCCAGGAACTGGAGGAGCTGACCTTGCCCTGATGGAACCAGACTTCTGAAACTGGAGAAGCCACATGGAAACCCTTGCCAGCACTGAGTTGCTTCTACCACCACTGGATGCTGTTGATGGACCCTGAACTCTGGAAGCGAGGAGCTGTGAGGAAACCCCTGCCAGCGCCGGGACTCTACACCCACTGGCCTATGATTCTGTGAGTTGGAAGGAGACATTATAAACTAGTATAGGACATATGAGCTAATATCGGACTTTTGACTTTGTATTGGTCTGGGTTTGGATACTTTCTTAATGCTTTCTTAATTCTTATATATAAACTGTACCCTTATATCCATATGTGTGCCTATGATTTTGTTTCTCTAATCTGCCCAGACCAACACACACATGATGATCCCGGATTATGGAGCAGACGTGTTCTTGATTCCAAGGTGTTTTTTATCTTTACAGAAGCACATCTCTATTCAATCCCATTGGTGAATGGCAAGCACCTCATATTCTTATTGTCATTATGTGAATTTAAACAACCAACCTTAGGTTAGTAGCCAAGTGTGTACTTTTTGAACCACTCAGAGATTTAGCTTAAACTATAGTGTGGAATAAAGTGACCAGATTTTAACATTGGTAAAGCGGGATACCAATGATGGGGGGTTGGGAGTGGGGTAGAAGGGGCATATTCCCTTCCCGTTCTCCCACCGTTCCCTAGTTTGTTGTGCATTCTTTACAAAAATCGGGATTTTTAAAAATGCTACGGTACAGAGGAAAAATTGTATGAAATCGGGACGTCTGGTCACTTTATCTGGAAGGATGAAAGCTGTTGTTTCAAAGACCACTGAGGCTGATCTTGGAAAAGTCTATAAATCTGGTTGCCTGTTGGAAGAGCATATATGTACACACACAAATCTAATACTTAGCAGGTGAATATGAAAGTCATCTGTAGAACAGCTTCTTTCCATGGCTAGGGATGGGTGACCCAGAGACAGGTCCCCGCACCCCTATTTATTCTGTACAAAAACCTCGATTGAGTAATTGGATCTGTGCTTTTCAATGAGAGAGAGTCAGAGGGTTTTTCTTCCCTTACTCCCCCCTTTTTTTCCATCATCCTAATGAAATTTGCAGACATGGAAAAGGAAACCGAGTTATTTATAGGAGTGGGAAGAATGTGAGCACTAATTGTGCTTAGTCTATTGCTAAGTGCGTAATCTGTTTGCTATTAAATTTTACAATCTTTCAGCAATATACACATTTTTAAAGGAGAGAACTTCATAAATCTGACAAAGGAAAACCAAGATAAATTATTGTAAAAGCTTACATCTTCTAACCAAGTCAGGTTTCCAAAACAAATCAAACATTTACTTGTAGGATTAACTTACGGTATCTTTCAAAACTGAACCTCCTCCCCCCACCCCCCCAACCGTCCTACCTCCCTACCTCTTGATCAGATTATTCATTGAATTTCTAGATTAGAAAGGCAGCTACTTAAGGTTGCCATACTGTTTTGGTTGTGAATTATCATGGGGGGGGGCACACTTCTGCTCAAAGTAAGTTGGGTCAGATACATTGTTGGATGAAAGTTTCAAAAGAAGACACTGGGCCCTTCAAATCTGTACCCTCATGACAAATGAGTTATGGGGATAGCTCAAACCTTGCAGAAAGTCATTCTAAGTAGGGAGTTTTTTCATGGGAAATAACTTTTCCCCAGGCATTTTCCCTTATTGCATCCACCTAATAATCCTGGGAATCTGCTTGAAAGAAATTAAATATCCAGTGAAAGGGATTATAAATGTCATAATAATTTCTAGGTGGGTTCTTGTATGAAATTTGTTTTCATTTGTTCATCCATCTTGTAGGGAATGGAAATCACTCTGCATACTTTAAAGTATAAAGTAGTTTATTAAAAGGTCATAAAGGGTCCTAGATTTATATCTGGAAAATGATCAGGAGACTAAAAAGCAATAGGGGGCCAGGTGGAGTGTCCCGTCCATCACACTCTCTCTATTTTCTGCCTGTTTGCACTCTTCTCTTTACCCATTTCTGGAGACCAACCAATATGTTGGTTAATTTATCTGTACTCATTGCATAGGTTTTTTTTTCTATGTTGTGGTTTCTATTTGCTCTGCTAGCAAGTTTACTAAGTCATTTCTCATACCTTTGATATGTTGTCATAGTCTTGGTTAAGTTGTGCAGTTATTAAACTGAGCTCTTATGTTATCTGGGCTCCAACATAGCACCAATCATGAAGATGACACCGGACAAGGCACTCTACGTTTCATCATGTATGTATCAGAGCTCAGTTGCCAACAGTGGAAAACTACGGCATTATGTTAGCTTCAGCGTTGTACAGTTCAACTGCCTTATCCCATATTCTTAGTTAGCTGTCTTCAGAAATGTAATCAGATGGACATAGCACAACTTTTCATGCCATTCCAAATGATACCATAGATTGCTGGTGAGTTGATGATTTAGCTGCTTTTGAGACAGTTGTCAACGACTTTCAGCCATCTTGGAATCATCTGTGGCTAGCAAAGGTCCTATGATCTAACCGTAAAGTCTCCTCTGTGTTGGGCGTTAACTGGCCAGGTGTGACAAATTCAAATTCGCTATTAGAATCACATTTTGACCACTTTCCAATGTGGGTTTCTGAGTTTCAACTACTTATGGAAATGGAAAGCCTAGTATTTCTCCCAAAGAGCTGCTGCTGGTTTAAACTGCAGACCATGCAGATCTCAGCCAAACTCACAGCCACCGCATCACCAGAGCTTCTTGTAAGAACTAAATTAGCTTGTCTATTAGGTACTTTCCTGAACACGATTCCATAGTCATTGGTAATGAACACTTGACCTTGGTGGTGATGTAACCTTGGTGCTACTTTTTATGCTGGGCACAATGCAATCAGAGGAAGTTGGTTATCTAAAAGAGAAGTCAGAAAAGAGGCAACGAGAAATGAGGATGAAAGAGATCTTACAATAGTTGAAAGACATTGTGAAGCACATACTGTCATTGGATTTTCCCAGTCAGTTCCAATCTCTGGTCTTATTTTCATCCTTTGTGAATTTTCCTACATTAGTCTTACAGACTACAAGTTCATCTCCCTATTTTTTAATCGTTGAGTTGAGCCTTGGAAGGTAATAATCTTTTGACAGGACAAAGATATGCTATTGCAGAGAAAACAGTTTGTCCAAAAGCAGACAAAGAAAGACTCTAAGGGTAAGGGACTTCAGAATGTCCTCCCAGCAAACAGCAGGTGAAACCAGGCTGAAGTCCACCAACCTGCATGCCTAGTGGTAAGAAGGTAGGAGGATGTTTGAATAAAATCTCTGTTTAGAGGTCAAAAATATATTGTACCCTATTTTAGATGAATTCTCCTAATAATATAAAAGTCCAGTCTACAATTACCAGCTACAAGAAAACATAATTAGTCTTTGTTACATACTTTAAGGATGAACACTGAATATTATCTTCCATTTCCTACTACTCCACCACTACCAGTAAATAGGCAGTAGTAACATGGACATATTATATATTGAAGTCCCAGTTGTATACTTAGAAGGTAAATGCTGAAGCATGCAAGGTTATTTGCAATAAGAAGCTCAAATTCAATTCCACCATGAATAAGAAACTGGTTTCCAGTTGGCCTGTAGCCATTCCTTTCTGAAAGCCAATTGGCAACAAGCTCACCCTCCATTCCTTTTGGAATTTACAGATGTGTGCTGGACAGTGTGGGAAAGGGTGTTTTACAGCAGCAATTAATTTATTCCTGGGATAAACAGTAGACATTTAAGGATAATTGCAGCAAGAAATTTGTTTCCTATTGCAGCGTGAATAACCCACAGGCCGCCAATTGGCTGGCAGCCCTGCATATCTGAAAAAGGGTGATTGGCAACTGTTTTGCATTTATCCCTAGTTGGGATTAGCAGATGTATGTTCGAGAAGGCAAAAATGATGGAAGGCTGTGCTTTTACACGTGTTTGCAAAAGCAAGGGTGGTTTCCTAAGAGGGGTTAAACCAGAAGGGGAAATTCTGGTCTGTAATGAGAGAGCTTGTTTCGTCCTGAAGATAGGAGCTGCAACTTGAATGCCAGCTGGCATCTTCTGCCTCTGCTATAAGGCCAATGTACAGGCAGGACAGATTATGTAGTAGAGCCACATAATCTCTGACTTTGCTCTTTGCTGCCTGTGACTGTGCTAAGCTGGCTGGAGCCTGAAGGAACATGCAGCTGTGAGGCTTCCAGGCAGTCAGGAACTCATCTTCCATGACCTTGGATGAACTGACTGTACCACTCTCTCCATTTTGTTTCTCAGCCAAGTTTGGCTATTTTCCCACATTTCTCTTTCAGGTGTGGCATCACAGAGCCCATTATTGTTGTTGATTTTGCATGTTATGAGAAGACAGACAAAATAGATTCAACAGTCTGATTTTCTACACCCAACCAAGCCTGCTGCCATTATTCTCTGCAGTACTGGCTCTAGTCTGAACTAAGAACTCTGGGAGCAGCAATATGACATAGTCGTGTAGCCTTTTCTTCTATGATTATTGTGTCATTATAATTTAGTGTTTAGGTGTGAATCTTATAGAAGATTTTATCCCCCTGCCATAGAGATGGGAAGATTAGTAGGAAAATCTATAGGGAGCTAATGTTCTAGTTCAAGCTGTGTACTTAAAAAGTGAGCACTGAAGCATGCAGGGATATATGCAATTAAAAAGCTCAAATTCTATTCCAGCATGGATAAGAAATGACCTTCCAGATGGTCTGAAGCCACTCTTTTCTGGAAGTCATCTAGCAACTAGCTCACCTTCATTCCTCTTGAATTTATAGTTGTGTGTTTTACAGTGTGAGAAAATTGTAGATCTTGGTTTCCATTATTATACTCACTGCTCTTTGAACCTATCCCAACTCATAGTGGCCCAACAGGGCAGATAAAATTGCCTTATATGATTTCCAAGGCTGAAATCTTTCTGGAAGTAGATGGCTGCAACTTTCTACTATAGATGTAGTGGCTTGTGGCTTCAAACCATCTTTTTTTTCCTGCTTTCTTGTGTTAGCAGTTGAGTCTTTAACCAAGGCACCACCAAGACAGCTTCCTATTATCAGGTTGTGGTCATTGTTATTAGGTGCTATCTATTCAAGTCCAACTCACAGCAAATCTATATACAACAGGACCAAACTCTCCAGTCCTGCACTATCATGTCCTTTTCCAGGGACTGGACTCTCCTGATTACATGTCCCAAGCATGTGGGATACAATCTCGCCATCTTCCCATCTATCAGGAGAGTTTTTAAAGAAAAATTATTCTGGCAGGTCATGGTACTTTCATTATTCTTAATTTAAAATAATAATCTTTTTATTGGGAACTATTATCGATAGCATAACATTTCATTGTTCAATCATATCAAGAAGCATTGTACGTTATTCTTAACATCAGTCCTTCCTTATTCATAGTACAACTTTCTACATGCATATGAGGTGACTGGAAATGTCATGACAGGCATACTTTAGTCTTCAAAGGGACATCCTTGCTCTAGAGCACTTTAAAGATATCTCAATGCTACAGATTTTCCCCATGCGAAAATGCACCATTTTACTTCTTGAATGCTGTTTCCATGAGCATTGATTGCGGATCCTAATAAGAGGAAAGCCCTGACAACTTCAACCTTTTCCTCACGTCTTGTTATGCTACCGATTTGGTCCGATTGTGAGGATTTTTGTTTCTTCACTTTCAGATGCATTCCACACTGAAGCTACAGTCCTTCATCTCTGTTAGCAAGTGCTTCAAGTCATCCCAGCTTTTAGCAAGCAAGATGATGCTGTCTGCATGTCGCTGGTTGTTAATAAGCTTCCTCCAATTCTGATGCCATGTTCATCTTCATATAGTTCAACTTTTAAAATTATTTTTTCAGCATACATATTGATTAAATATGGTGAAGGGGTGCATTCCTGATGCTCTCTCTCTTTTTATTTTAAATCATGGGGTCTTCCTTTGTTTTCTTCAAATGACTGCTTCTTGGTCAATGTACAGTTCCATGTGAGCTCCGTTAAGTGTTCTGGAATTACATTCTTCTCAGTGTTATCCACAGCTTGTTTGGTTCCCACAGTTGAACGGCTTTGTATTCTCAGTAAAACATAAAGAAACCTCTTTCTGGTAGTCACTAATTTCAGCCAAGATCCAACTGACAACAGTAATGGTGTCCTTCATGCCAAGTCCCCTCCTAAATTCAGCTATAATTTCTGTTGATATATTGCTGTAACCATTCTTGAACCATATTCATGTGATGTTAATCATATTGTTGATAAATTCTGCATATATCTGTTATCATAAGATTATTTAAGCTTCCAGTGTGATGGTGAGAAGTGCAAAGTCTTGCTTTACTAATTGGTAGTGATTTCCCCAACTAAACTGAACATTTTATGCTTTCTGCATCTCTTGCGTATTCACTCATCCATCCATTCTTAGCTTCCTATCTATTTTACATAAAGGACAAATAGACTTGTGCCAAACTTTAACTCATTTGATAGTACCTTTTATTTTTTTGGTAACGAACATTTGTATTCTCAACATGGCCTATCAATTCTCACTTGATTGGCTCCTGTTCATCTCTTAGGCAATCTAAAACCCACCCTTGTCCATCTACTCAGACTGACCGTTTTTTCTCAGGTTCTTTGAATGCATCACAGTCCCTCTCCTGGGACAGCGTCACTGGATATTTTATATCTGATTCTTGGAC
>PVJH01043064.1:0-13856 GCA_004026705.1 Nesogale talazaci | reverse complement strand
ATATCATAAGGGGAAGGGTTTAGTTGGGGAGGAGGAGGAGGGAGAAAGGGGAAACTCTTCACAAGGTTGGCTATATAGCACCCTCCCCTGAAGGGAATGAATAACAGAAATATAGGGGAAGGGAAACAATGGACAGTGCAAGATATTAAATAATAATAACATATAATTAATCCAGGATTGATGAGCGTGGAAGGGTAGGGTAGGGAAGGGGGAAAGAAGAGCCTATACCAAGGGCTCAAGTAGAAAATGTTTTAGAAATGATGATGGCAACAGATGTACAAATATGCTTGATACAATTGATGCATGGAATACTATAAGAGCTATAAGAGCCTCTAAGAAAATTATTTTTTTAAAAAATCAATCATGGCTGAGCCCTGGTGGCATAAGTGGTTGTGTGTGGAACTGTAGCCCGCGGGCTTGGCGGTTCAAATTCAGCAGCAGCTCTCAGGAGCAGCACTGGGTAGCTCCCACGACCACCAGAGGGTAGTGATGCCTCCCCCAAAAAAATCTTCTTCAAAAATCAATCATGAAGTACAATGCTATCTGTAATAGGATTATATCTAGCCCTATTCAGGGAAATCTGATCAATGCAATTGTTATTCAAATTTATGCACCAACCACAAAAGCTAGTGATGAAGAAATTGAGAAATTCTACCAACAACTTCATTCATAAATTGATCAAACATACAATCAAGGTGCATTGATAATTATTGCTGACTGCAAAAGTTGGATATAAAGCAAAAGGAATAGTGGTTGAAAAATATGGACTGGGTGATAGAAACAAAGCTAAAGACTGTGATAGAATTTCACCAAACCAATGTCTTGTTCATAGAAAATATCTGCTTTTCAACAACACAAGAGGTGACTATACCCATGGACTTCTCCAAATGGAATGTACAGAAATCAAATTGACTACATCTGTGTGGAGAAATGCTGGAGGACCTCAATATTAGCAGCCAAAGCCAGGCCAGCGGCTGGCGTTGTAACAGTCAATTGCTCAAATGTAAATTCAGGATAAAGTTGAAGAAAATTAAAACCAAGTCCACAAAAGTCAACATGCAACCTTGGATCTGTCCTACCTGAATTTTGAGAACATCTCAAGAGCAAGTTCGATGCCTTGAATCCTAATCACAGAAGACCTGATGATCTGTGGCAAGACATCAAAACCCTCATTCATGAAGGAAGCAAAGTCGGCTGAGCCCTGGTGGCGCAGTGGTTGAGTGCGGGACTGCGGCCCACAGGGTTAACCGTTCAAATCCAGCAGCAGTTCTTCAGGAGCAAGACCGGGCTTCCTACTCCCACCAGGGCAGTGATGCCAAAAAAAAAAGAAGAAGAAGAAGAAGAAGAAGAAGCAAAGTTCAAAGTGGATATCAGAAGAGACACTGAGGCTGAGCCCCGGTGGCGTAGTGGTTGTGCGCAGGACTGCGGCCCACAGGGACAGAGGTTCAATTCCGGCTCCCAGGAGCAAAAGCTGGGCCTCCTACTCCCACCACCTGAGGGCGGTGATGCCACAAAAAAAAAAAAAGCCAGAAGAGACACTGAAATTTACTCTTAGTCATAGAGCTGTTAAAGCAAATGGTGATGTCAAAAAGAGCTGAATAGAACATTTCAAAGGGCAGCTGGAGAAGACAAAGACAAAGTACATTGAAATGTGAAGAGACCTAGAGTTAGAAAATCACAAGGAAAGAACACAGGCAGCATACCATACACTGAAAGAACTCAAGAAAAAAAAAATCCAAGCTTCAAGTTGTAATCTTGAACAATTCGATGGACAATATATTGAATGATGCAGGAAGCATCATGCTGGAAAGAATACAGAGTCACTGTACCAAAAAGCACTAACTCGTCAACATTCCACCTCTGCGGGTGGGAGCATATGAGCAAGAACCTATGGTGCTGAAGGAAGAAGATCCAATTGCACTAAATGCATTACTCAAAAACAAGGCTCTGGAAATCCACAGAACACCAATCGAAATGTTTCAACAAGCCGATGAAGCACTGGAAGTACTCACTCATCGATGCCAGGAGATGTGGAAGACAGCTACTTGGCCAACTCTGAAAGAGATCCATATTTGTGCCCACTCCAGAGAAAGTTGACTTAACAGAATACACAGTCTTTAGAACAATATCGTTTTATATCACATGGAAATAAAATATTGTTTAAGATCATTCAACACGGTTGCAGCAGTATATTGAGAGAGCAGTCAGGTTCAGGTATGATTCAGAAGAGGATATGGAAGAAGAGATTTTTCTTTGCTGATGTCAGATGGATCTTGGCTCAAAGCAGAGAATACCAGATGTCCACTTGTGTTCTACTGACTAAGTCAAAGCATTTGACTATGTGGACCATAATAAACTATGGGTAACCATGAGAAGAATAAGAAACCAGAATGCTTCATTGTACTCAGAAAGAATTTTACCTGGCTCGAGAGGCAGCTGTGGGAATGGAACAAGGGAATACTCCATGGTTTAAAACCAGGAAAGGTGTGTGTCACGGTTGTATTCCACTCACCAGACTTGTTCAATCTGTATCTTGAGCAACTCATTAGAGAATCTGGCTTAGGTGAAGAAGAATGCGACGTCAGGATTTGAGGAAGGTTAACACACAAGCTGATACATTGAGATGACACAACCTTGCTTGCTCAAAGGGAGGACTTGAAGCACTTGCTGATGAAGATCAAGGATTGCGGCTTTCACGGCGGATTACGATTCAAGGTCAAGAAGATCAAAATCCTCACAACTGCACCAATAGATACGATGATGACCAATGAAGGAAAGGCTGAAATTATCAAGGACTTCATCTTTCTTAGGCTCATAATCAATGCTCGTGGAAGCAGTAGCCAAGAAGTCAAAAGATGTGCAGCATCAGGTAAACCTGCCGCACAAGACCTCTTTGTAGTAGGAATGTTACTTTGAGGGTTAAGGTGCACCTGGCCTAAGCCGTGGTATTTTCCATTGCATCATACACATGTGAGAGCTGGACACTGAATAATAGAGACTGTAGAAGAATTGCTGCCTTTGAATTGTGGCGCTGGAAAAGAATGTTGAAAGTATGCTAAAAGGATAAGCCAGTCCGTCTCGGAAGAAGTAAGACCAGAATGCTGCTACGAGACAAGGATGTCAAGATTTCATCTAACATGCTCAGACGCATTGAGAGGAGAGACTCGTCCCTGGAGAAGGACATCATGCTTGCTAAAGTGAAGGAGCAGTCAAAAGGAGGGAGGCTCTCGACAGCAAGAACTGATCCATGACTGCAACACTCGGCTCAGGCATAGGAAGAGTTGTGAGGGCGGGGCAGGGTTGCCCAGTGTTTCCTTCTGCTGTGAATAGGGTCCCCATGGGTTAAAACGGACTTAATGGCACCCAACAAAGACAGCAGCAACAGCATTCAATGCACGAACTGTCAGATAGCAGATTTGTTACAATCGCCCGAAATTCTAAGTGTCAGATATCAAGGACTAGATATAAATTGGGAGCAGTCATATTGTTAAAAATGATTCACTTTCCTGTTTTTTACAGTAAGAGGCTCAACATAGGACTCCCCTGTGACCTGTGGAAGAAGTATACATCCTCCTCATCTCACTTGGCACGGGGCTCAGCCCCGTACAATGCTTTGACCCAAGGAATGAGAGAGGTGTAGACCACATCTGAGCAGAAGCTGTAAGAGACATCACACATTTCTCTCACCATTCCTGCTTTTGGTCACCCCTGATGTCACAAAAGCAAGAGGGTCCCTTCTGCCTGGATCGAGAATGAGAAGAAGAAGAAGCAGAACCACTTCCCTGACTAGGATCTCAGACAACCTGCAGCCTCCTTGTCCTATGAGGGAGAAATACAGTGTGTGTCTTTGTTAGCTTAGCAAAGCTGAGTAATATAGGGAAATTTTGCTTTCAACATCTTTCTTTAGTCAGTAATGTTTTTGGGGGGCATCACTGCCCTCTGGTGGTCGTGGGAGCTACGCAGTGCTGCTCCTGAGAGCCACCGCTGGATTTGAACCGCCAAGCCCGTGGGCCGCAGTCCCGCACTCAACCACTTACGCCACCAGGGCTCAGTCCAGTGAGTAATATTTTAAACTTTGAATGCATTGTGTTCAGCAAATATGACCCATAACAACCTTGTTTTAAAGGTGCCATTTCAATTGAGACATCTTCAATAAATGTTTTCAAAAGCGTTCCATGTGTATTTTAAAAACTGTGAACTATCATGACAAAGCTGTAAAAGTCATTATATTTAGAAAATCCTGTCTCAATATTTCTCAAACTGGGGTTCACATGCATATTCTCATGGATTCAAAGATCTAGAAAAATGTTTTCATTTTGGGTCTTCATTGAGATATTAATCTAAAAACATTCATAGAAGCATCTTCCAAATGAACTAAATGAGTTCTTCATAACAGACAGTTATTATGAGCATCTTAATTGCATTACATATTGAGAAATACTTTAGTCTTGATGAGGAGACAGAAAAAATTATAGATTTATAAATAAATGTGGTGTCCAGGCCAGTTTGGGGACATGGCCTCAACATAGAGGAATACTGCCAGTTCTTTCAACAGAGAAAATTAATGGATAAATCTCATCCCTACATGGCTCTAGGCAAGCAAAACTCTGAAAACCTGCAGTTAAATGGATAAGGCCACATTCATGGTACAAACGATAAGAATTGGAATTTGTCTTCTTCTGTTTGCATTTATTTTACTTTTAAAAATGCATATTGTGTGGCTGAGCACCGGTGGCGTAGTGCTTGTGCGCGGGACTGCGGCCCACTGGGATGGAGGTTCAATTCCAGCTCACAGGGGCAAAGGCTGGGCCTCCTACTCCCACTACCTGAGGGCAGTGAAGCCTAAAAAAAAAATGCATATTGTGGGCTGAGCCCCGGTGGTGTAAATGGTTGAGTGTGGGACTGCGGCCCGCGGGCTTGGCGGTTCAAATCCAGTGGTGGCTCTCAGGAGCAGCACTGGGTAGCGCCCACGACCACCAGAAGCAGTGATGCCCCCAAATAAAATAAATAAATAAATAAAAATGCGTATTGTTGCACAAGCTTCACATACCTAAGGAATTTTATCTGTACATATGAAGTGATATTACAATAAAGGCTATTTAAGTTGATATTGAGAGTCCACGGATTTTCCCTCTCTTTTAAAAGATGACCATTTGGGCTGAGCCCCAGTGGCATAGTGGTTGTGCGCGGGACTGCGGCCCACTGGGACGGAGGTTCAATTCCAGCAGTGGGGCTGGACCTCCTACTTCCACCACCGGAGAGCAGTGATGCCCACAAAAAAAAAAAAAAAAAGATGACCATTTAACCTTCTGTATCTTGCAAAATCCCTCCAGTACTTCTGAGAGCTTCCAAAGCGGGGCTTCCCCAGGCTCAGAACTAACGAGGTTATTTCAGCAGAGGCTCCTCCAGCTACCTCATTTCTCCTTCTGAAAGTGATACCCACAACCCAGAAACTTGTCTGAAGGAGCCTAATGGTTTTCATGTTTGCCAATGTCTCTGCTAACCTTTCTATCTACACAAAAGCCCAACATTCCCATCAGCAAAGATAAAGCAACTCAATGTAAAGAAGGCCCAAATCTTCACAACTGGACCAATCGATCACCTCGTGACAAATGGAGAAGAGGTTGATGTTGTCAAGGATTGTGTCTTGCTTGGATCCACAGTATATGTGCATGGAAGCGGTCGTCAAGAGATCAAAAGATTTAGTGCATTAGGTCAATCTGCCGCACAAGACCTCTTGAGCATGTTGAAAGATAAAGAGCTTACTTTGAGGACTAAGGTGTACCTGACCTAAGCCATGCATGTGACAATGGGACACTGAATCATATAGATTGTAGGAGAAATGCTGCATTTGAATTGCAGTGCTGGAGAAGAATGCTGAAAGTCCCATGGGCTGCCAAAAGTATACACCAATCGTCTTGGAAGAAATACAGCCAGAATGCTACTTAGAGGCCAGCATGCCAAGACTTCATTTTACATACTTTGGATATCATGTCAGGAGAGACCAGTCCCTGGAGAAGGACATCATGTTTGGTAAAGAGGAGTGACAGTGAAGTAAGAGAAGGTCCTCAAGATGGATCGACACTGTGGCTGCACCAAGGGTCTGAAGTATGAGTACAATTCTGAGAAATCTTCAACAAAGGACCCAGAAATATGCAATGGGACAAAGACAGCCTCCACAGCAAATGGTGTTGGATAAGCTGTCTTCAGATTAAAGACAGCTTCTACATTTCATCAAGAACATTTCCAAAGGGCTCATTCAGATGATTTTCTCAACCACAACAAAAGGTGGGGATCATATCGAAACCTCACTTCCTGATAAAGACAGTGTAAGATTGAGGGAGGGGCAGTTTGTTTCATATCAGAAGTGGCCAATTTCTGATACACTCACAGCAAGGGTTCAATAGGTAGCTGTGCAGCGATAATTATTATTTATTATAATAACGATATAGAGAGCATGAGAGAGAGAAACAATAAGTCAGACATATGTCATTTCATGGTACATGCTCACCTCCGTCCTTGATGGTCCACATGGAGAGAGAGAGGGGGAGAAGGGATTCCATGATGAGGGAGAGCATCCCACGTTTTGAGGGGCAGTAGAGAGAGAGCCTCTATTCTACGTCCCATCCCTATATATACCCTCGGAGCCAAGCCAGGTCCCCAATTACAGGCAAGGACACACATCACAGGAAGGGGTTGTGCCATATGCATGTGTTATAGGAAAGGGAGTTATCTGGATCCCATGTGACAAGACCAGACCCCAGACTCCTGGATGTGGCTAAACAGGTTAGGCTAGAGATCATTAACATCAGCATGTGAATCCGCCCACAGGCTTCAAGGGAAGGGAGCCATCATCCTAACAGCAGGGGAGTCAGCTCTATTGTGAGACAACACAAAGACCTCAGATAACTGGAGTTTCAGGGAGAATAGCTAACTTACCTTCCACACCAAATGCTGGTAAATAGTTTGCTTAATATTTTGGAGTAGGTAATTGTGACAAAGTTCTGTCTTCGTCCCACAGTTTCATTTTTCCAATTTCTACCAAAGGGTCAACATTCGTGTCCATACTTGGACATTGAGCTTTCCATACTATGAACTCTTTGGGTCTATAAAGAGTTTTTTTTTATTTTAATTTTTATTTATTTATTTTTTTAAATTTTAATTTCATTTTAATTTTTAATTTTAATTTTAATTTATTTATTTATTTATTTTAATTAATTAATTTATTTTAGGCATCACTGCCCTTTGGTGGTGGGAGTAGGAGGCCCAGCCTTTGCTCCTGGGAGCTGGAATTGAACCTCCATCCCAGTGGGCCGCAGTCCCGTGCACAACCACTACGCCACCAGGGCTCAGACCAAAGAGTCTTTATAGCCTTATAGAGTTCATATCTGCACTGGCTGCAACATCAAGCACACAGCCTGGCAAATGGTTAGCCCTTGATGGTATTGAATAGAGGAAATTCAAGAGGCATTTAACAAAGATCTTTGTGATCTTTTACTTCAGCAACGCACTCGCCAGGCTTTCGCCTCCAAGTGTCCTGCAAAGCTGCAGCAGGCAGGGAATTCAGAGTGCAAGAAGAACGTCTCTGTTTCAGCAGCATGGAAATGTCCTCCCTTGGCCACCCAGGAAGTTTATCAGGAGGTGCTCTGAAACAGGCGAGTGGGCTGCAGTACCATTTGGAGCGAAAGAAATCTTGCATTTTTGACCTTTGTGGGGCTCTCATTTTGATGAAGAGCCCTGGTAGCACAGTGGTTACGAGCTGAACTGTGACCCACACGATCAGCAGTTGGAAACCACCAGCCGCTGCTCCCTGGGAAAAAGATGGGCTTTTACATGCCCATAGACAGAGTCTCAGGGACTTACAAGGCAGTCCTAGCCTGCCCTGTGGGGTCACTGGGAGTTGGCTTCGACTTGATGGAGTGCGTTCGGTTTGGGGCTGGAGTTCCGAAGAATTGAGAGCTGGAGAGCCCCTGACAGGCACAGTCTCATGCTCTAAATGGAACTGCAGGTGAGAGTGGATAAGAAAGAGTTTTGAGCCCACACAGAAGAAGCACATCAGCCTGTGTGGCCACGAGGTGTCAAAGGGATCAGTAGCAGGCATCAAAGAACTAAAAATTATACACTGATAAATGAGGGGGAAGTACAGATTGGGGACTCAAAGCCCATCTGTAGGTGAAGTGACATCTCCTTACAGAAGAACCGTAGGGAGGAGACGAGTCAGTCAGCATGCAGTGTAGCAATAATGAAACATGCAGCTTTCCTCTAGTTCTTAAATGCTTCCTGTCCCCCACTATCATGATCCCAATTCTACCTTACAGAAGATGTACACCGGCACAGATAGGAATCAGATACATGGGGAATCCAGGACAGATGATCCCTTCAGGACCAGTGGTGAGATTGGAGATATCAGAAGGGTGGAGGGAAGGTGGAGTAGAAAGGGGAAACTGATTACAAAGACCTACATATAACCTCCTCCCTGGGGTACGGACAACAGGGAAGTAGGTGAAGGGAGACATCAGACAGTGTAAGATATGACTAAGTAATAATAATTTATAAATAATCAAGGGTTCAGAGGGAGGGAGGTACATGAAAGGAGGGGGGATATGAGGAGCTAATACCAAGGGCTTAAGTAGAAAGAAAATGTTTTGAGAATGATGATGGTAACAAATGCACGAATATGCTTTGCATACAATGGATGTATCGATGGATTGTGATAAGACTTGTATGAGCCCTCACATAAAATGATTTTAAAAAAAAGAAAGAAAGGGCTTTGAGGTCTTAGCAAGGTACCGTCAACTTGGCCACAGGCACAACAGTGGATACAGGGATACATGCATTCAACAACTAGGACGTGCAGGGCTGCTAGGCTTCAAGCAAATTAGATCTGAGCCTTGCTTTGAGGGGTTAATTGCTGGCGTGGGAAGTGTCAGTCCAGGGTCTTGTGTATCACCCCGGGAACTCTGATGTCTTAGTGGGTAACAAGTTGTGCTTGTTACCACAAGGTCAGCAGTTTGAAACCACCAGCCTTTGCTCAAGAGAAAGTCGAGTTTTTCTACTCCTGGAAAAACGTAGAGCCTCAGGGAAGATTTAGAGTCTCAGGAAAGATTTACAGTCCCTGTTCTGTAGGGTCACTTTGCATCAGAACCGACTTGATGGCAGCACGTTTTGGTTTTGCAGTGTACATTATTTACTGCCCTGCTTACAAAAAATCCTTCCCTTCTCTGACTTCCCGCATGCCTCTTCCCTCACTCTCACCCTCCATCACCACCCCAGAGCTTCCAACTCTGAGATCTAAAAGAGGTGCATCAGACAAATCCAACACACAAACCACCTTCTCAAGACACGCTGGTCCCCTCCCCAGACCTCCTTGACCTTTCATCCAGGCTCTCCTACACTGGAGACCTGAGGCGGGGTGAGGAGAGGCCACGAAACTTGGCATTTGGGTCAGCACCAGGAGCAGGATAGGACCAAAGGCCAGCTCCTCCTTTATGCTGAAGCCTCGACTTCTCTGGGCTGGGCTGCCCTGTCCTTGGTGCTGGGGACAGTCAAAAATCTGCCTGGGTCTCTGATGTCAAGGTTCAGAGCCAACACAGAAGGTAAGAAGGGGCATAGATGACAATGAAAAGACCAGTTCCAATAACTTTAAAGAGAACCTAGTCCCATTCCTCTGCGGAGATTTTAACCCTTGACACTGAACTATCAGCCTCTATGCATACTAATCACTTGGGGATTTTACTAAAATGCAGCAACTGATCATTCAGTAGTTCTGGAACTGGCCTGAGATTCTGCATTTGTAGCAAGCTCTCGGATCTAGCAAGATCCCTAGATTTGTGACTCACACTTCAAAGTCAAGGCTCTAGAACATTGAATGACTTGCCCTGGGGAGCAATGACTGAAGCGACGTCTCTTCCCCATGGTCCCTTCATTCACCGATGCATCCCTAGGGTCTAGCACACTGCTCGGCACTCTCAATAAACGCTTGCTACAGCAATGAATCAATGGTCAATGCTCCCTTATCCATGGGAACTGGAGATCATTCTGAATTGCTGACAATCCCACGACCCAAATACACACACACATACTCACACACAGCCTCATCTCCACCAAGCTCAGGGATGCAGATGGCATTTTTGTCAGATCTACTCTCTGCAGAGGTGTAGCGAGTTGGGCTAGCAACCGCAAGGTCAGCAGTTTGAAGCCACCTCTGAAGACAGGTGAGGCCTTCTACTTCTGTAAAGATTTACAGTCTCGAAACCCACCTGGGTTATAAGGTGGCTGTGCGCTGGAATCCATCGATGGACGTTGAGTGAGTGAGAGAATGAATGAGTGAGCAATCGAGCAAGTGTATGCAAGGTGACAGGAAAATCACCTGCCGCTACGCCTCCCAACCAGATGGCCTACGCAAAGAAAGGCCTTGGGCTGAGAACATTCTCTGACAAAGAGGCCAGGAGTGTGTTCGGCCTCCCCTGTTTCTTCTCCTTATCTGAGATGCCTTCCCCCTGCTCCACCACACTGTCGTCTTCTGCATCTTGCATCTGCATGGGCGGCGTGTGACACCACATCTGCATCTGGGAGCTGGGTCTTTGCACTATGGCAGGGAAGAAGGGAACGGAGAGCGCCTGCACTCCATCCTTCCACGGTGGGAGGCCCCTGCCAGTGTGCCTGACTGAGCTGTCTCCTCCGTGAATCGAACACATCATGCACTGAGCAAGTATGCCAGTATAACCTGTGTCTTTTGTTGATGACCTCGAACCCTGGTATGGCACATGGCCTCTGGGTGGCACACATAGTTAAGCACTGGACGGTTGGCAGTTGAAACCCACCCAAAGGTACCGCCCAAGAAAGGTCTGGCATTTTGCTTCACAGCTTTTGGTCATCCTCAGGCGTGCAGTTCTACTCTGAAACCCTAGTTGGGTCTGACACCGGTGTGTGGTTTCTGATGACATGCACCGTTGTGCATCAGGCATGTAACTGGCCTTGCTGTCTGCATTTCTGAACTCCCCTTTAGAGCCCTTCGCCTGGGGTCTCCCAGCAGGCTCGCCCAGGTGGGAAGCCAAGCTCTTAAGAAAGGCTTTTCCACTCTCTCTCCAGACCACTCCCCCAAATCACCAGCCAGCCCTCAAGGGCAAAGGAAGGTCTCTTTCCGCATTTTTTATTGTAACGACATTAATAATAATAATAAATTCTTTGATCCAGGCGTTGGGACAGACAAAAAGGTCCAGTCTCTCTCAGAAAGGCCAGGAGTCCTGGTAGTTTGTCCTCAGGCCCTAAGAGTAGGCTGTCCAGGGGTGTGTGTGGACCCGGAGCTCTCACCCAGTAAGAAACATGGCCAGACAGGTACGTGGGGTTGGAGGGACGACTAGTGGGGAAAGAATCCGACTCCTTCCTCATTCCCATTTCCACCCGCCTTAAGTCTCATCTTCTTAGCTCAGTCTTTCCCAGACTGGGTCGCATCCCTTCTCCACCTGCATTCTGCCAGTCCTTGCCCCAACCCTTTGCTGCCCTCACGCCCACACAAGGAGTGTGAGTGGAAGGCATGGATAGCTGTTCAAGAGAAAGAAAGGAGACATTAGGGAAGGCGTATGTCCCGGGAAAGCTACTGCAAAGCTGGAAAAACAGGACGTTTTGAGGAGGAGGTTGATGGAGTGCCGAGTCGCTTGGGAATTCAGCTGGAGATCACAGGCCCGACTCGGGAAGGCTTGGAACTCCGGGAGGCAGCTGGGGTGGGCGTGCAGCTGGAGCGCACGGAGCCCATACACAGTGCTGGGAGCGGAGTGCTCGGTGGGAGTTCCAGAAGCACCGAGGAGGCACGAACGGAGGGGGGTGCACCAGTCTGCTGCAGGGCAGGCGGGGGTCTCCCCAGGGCAGAGGCTTGGGCCCCTGCGAGCGTCCCGGGGTGCGCCCCACGTCCGGGGAGCGCAGCTGGAGAAGCCTGGGGCCGAGGTTCACAGGTAGCGCTCCAGCCCCGGCGCGAAGCCCGGCGGCCGCAGGTAGACGCCCCCGGGGCTCGGCGGGCCCGGCGCGGCCACGGCCAGCAGCGGCTCGACGCGGGGCGGCGGGCCCGGGGCGTAGAGCGGCGGGCCCGGGGGCGCGTAGCCGGCGGCGGGCGGCGGGGAGACGGCGGGGTCCGGCAGGAAGGCGGCGCCGGGGTCTAGCTCCGGGATCCCCAGCGCGGCCAGCTCGGGCGGCAAGCTCGCCAGGCCGTCGATACCGAAGAGGCGCGCGGGGCCGGGACCGGGACCGAGACCGGGACCGGGGCCCGGCCCGGGGCGGGCGGGGGGCGGCGCCAGCAGCCCGGGGGGCGCGTAGGGCGCATAGGGGAAGGGCGGCGGCGGGCCGGGCGGCGGCGCGGAGAGCGGGGCGCGCTTGAAGCGCTTGCGGCGCCGCAGGAAGCTGCCGTTGTCGAACATGTCGGCGGCCGCCGGGTCGAGCGTCCAGTAGTTGCCCTTGCCCGGGTTGCCCGGCTCGCGGGGCACCTTGACGAAGCAGTCGTTGAGCGTGAGGTTGTGGCGGATGCTGTTCTGCCACTTGCGCGGGCTGTCGCGGTAGAAGGCGAAGCGCTCGCTGATGAAGCGGTAGATGGCGGCCAGCGTGAGACGGCGGCCCGGGGCGTGCGCCAAGGCCATGGCGATGAGCGCGATGTACGAGTAGGGCGGCTTCCCGCGCTGCAGGGGCCGCCGCCGCCGCCGCCCCGGGCCCGCCGCCGCCTCTGCCTCCCCGCCGCCCGCCGCCGCCGCCGCCTGGGGCTCGGCCTCGGGCTCCGGCGCGGCGCCCGCGAATGGCTGCGGCGGCGGGGGCGGCGGCGGCGGCGGGGGCTCCGACGGCGCGACCGAGGACAGGCCGGGGAAGCCCGAGAAAGCGATGGGCGGTTCCATGGGTGGCCGCGCCCAGTCGGAGGGAGGTCGCAGCTGGGACCGCAGGCACCGCTGACCCGCCTTATATGGACACCGGCCCCCACCACCCGGGAGAGCGTTTGGGACCTCTACCCCAGCTGACCGGCACCTCCCCGCTAATTTGCCGCGCTCCCACCCCCCCTGCCCAGGTCCCTGCACGCTGCCCTTCCATTGGCCCCTCCTTCTGCCTCATTGAGTTAGTCTTTATGCAAACCGGCAGCTTCCCGTCTCCAGCCCCCTTCAGACTGCCCCATCCTCCAGTCCCCTCCCCACTGGGCTTGTCCTCCTCGCTCACACACACATTCGTGGCGCTGGCTGCCGCAGACTCCTCCGCAATTTTACTTCTCCCAATTGAGTCTAGTCCCCATCCTATCATCTCTATGTGACCCTCGCTGGGGCAGAGGTAAGGCAGACCCTCTGGGCCACGCTTCCAGCCTCCTGAGACCTGTCAAGGAGGCCGCAGGCCAACTTCCGGGCTTGGAGAAACCTGGGCGTCATGGACAGGAGAGTGCAGGGAGGATGGACCAGGCAGGGCTTGACTTTCCCTAGGCGAGGAAGTTGGACAACTCCGAATGAGAGTCATCCTCACCTCTGTGGCCCCATCATGCCCAGGCCACTTGTGAGCGTTCCTTGAAGAAAAAAAAATCATGAAGAGTGGCCCATCTAGCAGATTTGGAAACCAGAGCACCAAAAGCCTAACCAGACCAATCATGGAGCAGACAGTCTCCGATTCTCCCTTTTCTCCCTCCCCTCCCCCCCTCCCACCCCCCACGGTATCCACATACCACAGAGCAGCCTCTGGAAAAACAAAACAAACTCATGGTCATCCAGTGAATTCCAACTCCATAGCATTTATAGGACAGAGTAGACTGCCCCTTCTGTGTCTGTGACTTTCCATCTTGACAAGAGTAGACAGCTTCCTCTTCACTGTTCCCCTCCCCTTCCTCCCCCCCCCCCCCCCCC
>PVJH01043063.1:0-13852 GCA_004026705.1 Nesogale talazaci | reverse complement strand
GCACCCCACCCCATGTTGTCCCAGGGTCCCCTCAGACCTCTCCACACCCTTAGACCATTTCTCCCAAACCCTAGGCTCAGTCTGATCCAGCACTTTCCATCCGGCCCTGCACATGGCAGCACCTCCCCCCACCCCCCTTTCCAGGGTGCCCCCAGAGCCAGAGTATAATCCATCTGGCTTCGCTGAGTATCAGGCCTGTGATCACTCCTCAGGGGACTCATCTAAATAGGGGGTGTGGACAGGGGCTATCACACATCAGTGGGTGTGCAGGGGGGCTTCTAGGCTTGCACATAAGAAAGGCACTCCCCCACCCCAGCATCTCCCAGGCTACCATCCTGAGGGTTGAACTTGGGAACCCAGCCACCCTTCCCCCCACCCCAGCAAACCTCCCTCTCCTGCTAAAGAATGCAGTAGGGGTGAACTGACAGCCTCGCCCCAGCAGGTGCTGGGAGGGTCTCACTACTGAGATGTGGAGCTGCAAGTTCCACACTCAAAGCCACACCTGCGTCATAGGTGACACTCTTGACAGGTGAGGCAGGTGGGAGTGAGTCTAGCCAGCCTCCTTGGGGTGACAGTGGGCAGGGCCAGCTGAGTTCAGTGATGAACAGCCCTAGAGAAGAGGCCGTTTGAGTGTTCCTCCTATTCTCCTGAAGTCTGGGCCACCTCTCCCACCCAGCTGAGCAGGATGGAGACCCCCACCTCCTAAGCGGAGCCAGGCCCAGGAGAGTGTCATTGAAGACAATGGTGAGGCAGGTTGGAGGTGGGGATGGTGACAGAGGCTGGCTGTGAGCTGGTTGGGGAGAGGAACACCTGTCAGGTCACCTTGGATGAAGAAAGAGGTGGCTCTCAGCACTCACGAAGACTGGCAGTCTCAGAATCCCAAAGGGGTTCTACTCTGTCCTTCAGATCACTGTGAGGGGAGGGCATGACCCTGGGGGCTTGGTTTTGGTTCAAGCCTGGGGCTTCTGCAGCTGGACGGAAGCCTGGAAGCCATCCAATCTGGGTTCTAGCAGAAATCACCACAGTCCCCACCGGGTCTCAGACTCCCGCTCTCAGAACTGAGAGAACACATTCCTGAGCTCAAGCTCTGCTGCTTGGTACAGACCCCGGGGGAGGCAAGGGGGGGCGGCTAGAGCTCCCAGCCTGCCTCCCGCTTCCCACACTACTGGAGTAGGCGTCTCCCGCTCTGAGGGACCTGTGAGAGACCCCAGGGTATAGACAAAAAGTGCAGGGGCATCAGGAGAGGGGTCTGGAGACCAACTCAGCCTCCTCTCCCTCAGATTAATCAATCAACTGACCGATCGATTGCAGGGGTACTGGGGGGCTTCACAAAGACCCAGGTGGGCTTCAGCATACAGGTCGGCTAGTCATCACAAACAGCATGGCTGGGGCCCACTGCTCGTCCCCCCGCCCCTCCCGCCACTGCCCTGGGCTTGTGCTTTCTGAGTCTAGTGTCCACCTTGGTGGTCCTGATGCTGTGGCCCCTCATAGCACCTCCCCTACTTACACACAGCCCTTCACAGCTCCACCCTTGTGTGCGGGACTGAGATGTTCCACTGCTTGTCTTCTTTTCTGAGCATAGGGGGCAGCTGGGGGACCTCCACCAGGGAGACATTCCTGAAGCCCCTCCTGGTGCACATGTCCCATCTGAGGTCCCCCCTGACAACAGCAGAGGAAGGTCATTGCCCGGAAGCCACAGATTGGACAGCCCAGCAGTGGGCTGACCCTGGAGGGAGACCTGAAAAGGAAGTGGCTGGAGGAGTGACATCTCATAACCTGGCGGCCACTTGGGGAGCGCTGGTGGCATCGTGGGCTGCAATCTGAAAGGCCAGGAGTTTGAAAGCACTGCCAGGGAGAGACAGGGCTTTCTTCTCCTGTAGAGAGTGACCGTCTCAGAAACCCAGAGGGGCAGCTCTGCCCTGTCCCGTCAGGCCGCTGGGAATAGGCACTGATGCCACGGCTGTGAGTGTGGTTTTTAGTGAGGTGGTCACTTGGCCCTCACCACAGGTAGAGTCTCTACTTCCTGCCCTACTTCCCCTCCCTCTCACAGTCCCGCAGTTGAGCTCTGTCCACTGTGGAGGGAGGCATGATGGGAAGGATGTGGAGCCCCTTAGCGGGCAGCTGACACAGAGGGATCCCAGGGCACCATGGGTGTTCAGTAGCTGAGCTGGGCCTGTCTAGGCTGTTGATACTCATGGGAGGAGGGGTGCAGGCTGGGCAGGCCCTGAGGAGGGGCCCACTTCAGGATGTGGGAAGCAATGGAGCACAGGGAACCCTGGTGGTCGCACAGGAGCCAGTGGTGGCCTTCAGAACCTGGGACTTAGACAAAACCTCAGCTTGGAGTTATCTAGGACAGTGTGGCAGTCATGTGCTTATGTTAATTTTGTGATTGAAATGTAGGGGTGGAGTCTAGCCTGTTAATCTGGAGATAGCCATTGAGTAGCCAATGAGAACTCTGTGTGGGCATGTCTTTCTCCTGAGACTTCTGGGAAATCTTGCAATAGTTCCCTTGTGAAGATGTGAAGCTATCTTCCTCAGTTGTTGGGAGTTAGTCCCAGAGATGATTAATCGTGGAGAAGACAAGATGACAGCGTCTGAGAAGCTGGAGGAGCCGGCGGAGAGACCACATGGCTTTTCCCTGATGGAGCCAGACCTCTGAAGCTGGAGCGGCTTCAGAGACCTCTGAAGACCTCTGGAGACCTCTGCCAGCGATGAGTTGCTTCTGCTGTTGATGGACCCTGAGCCCTGGAAGCGAGGAGTCATGTGGAGACCCCTGCCAGCGCCAGGATTCTGCACCCACTGACCTATAACTTCGTGAGTCAGAAGGAGACTTTATAGACTGATTTCCGGCAAATGGGTTAATATCAGACTTATGACTTTGAATGGGACTGGGCTGGCATGTTTTCTCAATGTCCTGTTCCTCTCGTATATATAAACCTTTTCCTATATCTATATGTGTGTCTATGAAATTTGTTCCTCTAGTCTATCCGGACTAACACAGACAGTGTGGCAGTCATGTAATCTGGTGTCAATGTGAGGATTAAGAGTGTAGGGGTGGAGTCTAGCCTGTCAGTCTGGAGATAGTCAATGAAACCTCTGTGTGGGCAGGGCATTCTCCTGAGAATTCTGGGAAATCTGGTCATATTTCACCCTTGGAGGTGAGAGACTCACAACTCAGTCCTTTGGAGATACTCTACTGACAAGACACAAGGCTGACTCCCTGTGAGACATCCCAGGCCAGACCTCCGAAGCCAGAAAAGCCACGTAGAGACTCCTGCCTATGCTGAGAAGCTTGAGAAGTCTTAGAGAGACCCCTGCCAGCACGGATATGCTTCTACTGCCACTGGATACACAAAACTCTGCACCCACTAACTTATGGTCTTCCTGCATTTAGTATCATTGCCTGTGCTTCGTGAGCCTGAAGAGGTCTTATAGATCAGGTATATGGGTGAATATTGGACTTATGACCTTAGACTGGACTGGGATGTTTTCTCAATGTTCAATTGCTCTTGTATATAAACCTCTTTCTTATACACATGTGAGTGTCCATGGATTTGTTTCTCTAGTCCACCCAGACTAACACAGACGGATTGCCTCAGTTTTTGCATCTGTAACATGGGGCTTTAACGCTGCCCACACCCATGGTCACTTGGCATCCCTACCATCCGTTCTCCACCCAGAAGCTGGAACAAGCCAACCAAATAACCCCTACGAGTAGCGTCCACACTAGCCCCTGACCCCCAGACATGGAGATCCTGTCGGCCCTGGGTACTTATTCTCTTACTCCACCAGACACAGCAAGGGGACAGCGCCTGTGCTGTCAGAACTCAGGAGATCCAAGTGTTTGGGTCTGAGTCCTAGGAGAAAGGACGTCTCTCCTCAGGCCGAACAGGTCCCACACGATCTGCCCCACTTCCTCCTGCTCATGGGCCCTTGACACTTGCTTGTGCCTCCCGGCCTGTGTACTCGCCTGGTGTTCCTCTGCACAGTTCACGCCCTAGTGTCTTCAGGCCTGCCTTGTGAGAAGCAGAAAGATTTTTCTCAGGTTGTCTCCCCCAAATATATGCCAAACTTAGATGCTTGCTACACGTGGCAAATGATGATACACTTGGAAGCCCCCAGAAGTAGGTGAGGGGTTATTCTTCCTAAGGGTTATCAGCCATCTGGAGCAATCAGACTTTAGAGTCTGTCCCATTCTAAGCGGGACCCACTCCCTTCTGAGAAGATAAGAGTAGACTGCTATCTTGTAGGAGAGCCCAGGGGGGTCAAGCCCACTCAGGGGTGACCGAGGTGAGGCTGCCATCATGAATCTAGGGTCCGTCCTTCTTGTCACATGTATACCCCCTAGTCCCTCCCCTTCTTGTCACATGTTGTCTAGTCCCTCCCCTTCCTATTACATGTACACTCCAGCTCATCTCCTTCCTGTTATGCTTATGTCTACAGTACATCCCCTTCCTGTGACGTGTAAGCCTCTTGTAGAGTCCCTTCCTGTGATGTATGCGGTTACCTGTAACCATGCCTCCTAAGTAGATAAAACCTTGGCTAGCAATAAAGAATCTCTCTCTGACTCTCTCTCCATGTGGACCGCCAAGCGGGGCTGAGGTGAGCCTGCTACCATGAAATGTGTCTGACTCCCATATTTCAATCTCTTTTCTCTCTCTCATATTTTCTATGACTTTACACTAATCTTTACTTATTACTGCTATACAACTGTGCCTACTGGACCCGTGAGGATGTGTCAGTGGCTGATTTCCCTGACACTCCTCATCAAAAACTGCACCCCGAGTGGCACCCCCTACCTTCACAGCACCCATCACCTCTGCACAATAGCCTTCTCCGCCCACAACCCCTCCCAGGAGAGGGACAGTCGACAAGTCTCCCTGGGCCCAGAACGAAGCCTGACCTAGACAGGGCCTAGCTCCACAGCCAGGTGGGATGAGTGAATGGAAACCAACTTACGAGCAAACATAGTGCTGATGAGAGTCTGAGTCTTAGTAATTCCCACGGGGAGAACAAGCCTCCTTCTTCAAACATGCAAACACCCCTTCCTCACTCAGTCGCTCCGAACCTGGCTGTACATGAAATACTTGGGGTGCTTCTAAAATTATGGATGCACATCCTCCACTCCCCGGAGTTTTAGATTTCACCTGGCTGGGCCCCATGGGAGGGTTGCCAAAACAGTTGAGCGTCACTGTCACCCAGGGGTGAGGACTAAGTGCGTGCCACTCATTTTGAGGGCCACTCTGTGGAGGGGCATGCAGGTTATTGGCAGGGTCCGTCAGGCTCTATCAGCCATTCATTTTTTTGGGGGGTGGGGGCATCACTTTCCTCTGGTGGTGGGAGTAGGAGGCCCAGCCTTGGCTCCTGTGGAGCTGCGGCTGGAATTGAACCTCTATCCCAGTGGGCCACAGTCCCGCACACAACCACTACATCACCTGGGCTCAGCCCCAGCCATTCACTTTTGAGTGTGAATTAGAGAAGACACCCAAAGGCCCGGAGAAATTTTGGGGTGCAGAGAGACAAGATGAAAGGTAATTTGGGGGCAGAAGTCTTTGAAGGGCATCTCTGTAGGGTGGAGGATAGTTGGGGATTTGGGGGTAAGGAATAGGAGAGCTAACACTGGGAGTTGGAAGATTGGGGAGGTTCTGCTTTCTGGGTGCCCAGGGCCCATCCCACTGGAGATGTCAAATTAAGGCTGTGAGGTCTCCTCTCATAGTCCAACTCGCTCCATCCCAAGGAATCTTGGGGCCACACAAGGGCATCTGAAGCCAGAAGGAGGCTTTCTTGCTTCAGGCCCTGGCTGCCTGCTCTAACCCATGGGTCCTCACTGGGCCTCTTGCATCTCTCTCAGCCTACCACACTGCTCCCTCTGCCCGGGGACTTAGAGGAGTCCCTGGACATTGCAAACAGTTAACGTGCCCAGCTGTTCACCGAGAGGTTGCAGCTTTCAGTCCACCCAGAGGTACCTCACCAGAAAAGCTTGGCGATCTACTTCCCACACACCCAGGCACTGAGAGTCTCAGGGAGCACCACTCTACTCCCACTGAGATCATGACTGAGACGGAGGGCGTCAGCGCGGGCTCCCTGGGCCAGCAGGGTCATCCACTCTTCTAAACCGAAACCCGGGGGGTAACACAGCCTTTGGGGGACTCATGACAGCCTCAGATTCTGCCCTAGAGGCAGGCACTACCAATAGCCCCCTGTACACATGGGGATTGCATAGGTCTAAGAGGGAGCCCGCACTGCTGATGGTCTTTTAAGGGCTTGTAGAAGTTTCCCCCTGGGGCTCTCTTCCATACTCCAAGGTGCTGCTCAGGGCAGGTCCCTGTGGTCTGCCACCTGCCTTACTGCTGCTGCAGGTGGCCCCCTGGGGACACATTCACACCAAGCCTCCCCGGGACCCTGAGGGCAGCTCTGCCCCTTGAATATGAGTAACCACTGATTGGTCCTAAGGAAGGCTGAGACACCACTGAAGGGCCCGTTAGGATGTGCTTAGCGTGAATACCAGCATGCTTTGTGGTCTGGAGGTGCACGGGACAACACGTGTACTGAGTTTGAAGGGTGCAAAGCCAGTGGAGGAGTTTACTGAATCTCCCCTCTTTGAAGTTCAGGGGAAGGTTCCCTAAGGCACGTCTGTGTCTTTGTCATGGGATTAGCAGATGCTTAGCCTGGCACCAGCAGGCATGGCGAGGTGCCCCTGCTCCTGTTGCGGGTGCAGCAGAGAAGCTGATCCTCCAAAACTGGCCCTGGGGACTGGGGGGAAGCCCCTTGGCCAAGGACCCCAGGACCCCGAGTGGGTGTCAGAAAGAAGCTACTACTTGCCAAAACCCCGGAAGGGAATTGACCTTATCTGCTCAATGTCTGGCTGCGGTTGAGTTGGCCACAGGTCCTGCCGACAGGGACACAGAGGACTCTGGCCCCAATCGTTATGGCACTACAGTTCTTCCTGCCACATGGCCATCAAGAGTCCAGGTGCTTGGGCCAGTGCAGATAAAGGCGGTCTGGGGTCTTGGAGGAACAGGGCACCATCTGATGTGGTTGAAACCAGAGGGGGTAAAGGATGCGGGAGGGGGACAGACAGTGATGGGATAAAGGCGGGCGTGTGTGTGTGTGTGTGTGTGTGTGTGTGTGTGTGTGTAGGTGAAGGATACTGGGTTATTGGACAGCAAGGCTGGCCCTAGCACACCTGGGGACCTTCAGTAGCTCCTGCCTAGGCAGGACAGGTTGGGGCCCGGGACTGAACACGACATGGAGACTATGGTGTGGGGAGAGGAAGGAGAGGAGCAATGTGAATAGCTCTGAAGAACCAGAGGCCATGAGGCCAGCTGCTGGCCAGTGTCTTGGAGACCCCTGGTGGAGCAGCGGGACAAGCAGCTGGACTGTTACGTGGGGAGACTGGTGGCTGGTGAAGATTCATCGTCTTAGAACAGTTCTGCGGTGTCCTAGAAGGGGGCCAAAGAGTCACGAGTGACTCCATGCGGTGAGTTTAAGGCCTCAAGGCAGCTGATGGCTCACTCTCTGACAGCCCTGGCAGTGGGCACACAGTGGTGGGCACCCCTGTCTAGGGCCAATCAATGGCTTCGAAGCAGGTGGGACTGGATCTGGTGACTGTACCCCTGATACTCAGCGCCCGGGTTGGGACCACACTCTGAATGCACTCTGGGTGTGCTTTCTGCTCCTCCCCTGGAGGCCTTTTCCTGGGGCGCGGGCTGCTGGGTCAGAGCAGCAGGGGGCAACTAAACTCCCAGTTTACCCCCCCCCCCCCGCATGCCCTGTGACTGAGTTGCCCCCTGGTTTGCAGATGCAGGGTTGGTAGAGGAAAGCTGACGGGCAGGCTAATCCCACTGGAGCCCTGCCCTCTGCTCTAGCATCCTTCGCTCCCTGTCAGGGCCACCAGCGCTCCCCTCCCCCCAGACGTTCCCCCAATCCTCCACTGCTCCTGGGCAGAGGCTACCAGCAGCTGGCCAGAATCCACCCAGCTGCAGTGCTCGCATGGGCCTCAGACTCTTCCTCTGGGGGTGGGAGTCTCAGAGCCTCGTCCACACTGTTAGCAGGCCAGCCATTGGTTAAAATGGAGCAGGGAAGAGCCGCCAGGGCCCGAAAGGCCAGGAGGGCGGCAAGCCTGCGTGGCAGCAAATCTAGTCACATCCCCGGCCTGTGGTCAGAGAGGTTTCTCCAGAGGCTTAATCTGTGCATATTCCCCTTTCATTAAAAAAAAAAAAAAGATTAAACCAAACTTTTGAATGGGTCAAAAGAGAGATCAAATGATAAGGTATCCTATTTCAATCTAGCTGCCTGAGCCCTAATCGACTTGACAGTGCTTTCTCTGAAAGCAAGGTTATTGCCATCCTTGAACTATGATCAGAGGGCATTCCCCAGAGGTTTCATCCACGAGGGGCCCTGCAGATGGATTTTGAGCTTTCACTGTCCTGTCAACAGAAGATCAAATTTTAAACTCTGATATCTTTCCCTTCATCAGATTTGGATTTTTAAATTCTTAATCCTTGGATCACACAGGCTGGTTGGTAAACTTCCATGTGGACTGTGTTGTTACCTAACTTAGATGGCTGTCTGAAGACAAGCCTTTAAGACTGCAGACACCCTTTCTTTCTGGTCTCTGGGGAGGAGGTTGCCAGGTTTCGTTAGCTTTCATGGAAGCCCCTCTCAGTGGACTTCAACCTTCAACCTTTCAGTTGGCTGTGTAAAGAGTCTGCACAGCCGGCAGCTGTAGATACACATAGTTGAAGACTGGGGGTCATCACCAGCCTGTGAGCACATCGAGCTGCTTCTATCCTTAGTCTCATATCAACAGAGCCCAGACAGGGTGACCACAGCCCTGGGAGACCCATGTCCACTGGTGCACACACATGCCCGCCCTTGTGGTGTAGGGGAGATAACAGAGGGGGAGGAGTGCTCTCTGTAGAAAAACCGGAGCCATTGATAAGGCCACCTGAGTCTCAGGTGACCAAGATCTGTGCCGATTGTTGCTCGGTAAACTGGTCACAGATCTGTAGCCTCCAGTTCTGCCAAGCAGGCCACCATCATGCAACATTTAGTAGGAAGCATGGTAAGTAGCCGCCGTGGCTGCCATGGGTGCCTAGGGTGCTGCGAGCATGTGTCTGCAGTGTGTGTGTGTGTGTGTGTGTGCGCGCGCGCGCGCGCGCGCGTGCGCACATGCACAGCTCTGCACAACTATATATTCAGACATGCTTATGCAGCTGTACACTCTCCTGCAGGTGCATGTGCACACACAGATACACAGACACAGGCTAACATACACCACATGCAACTGCACTCTCATGTCGCACCATCTCTCTCTCTCTCTCTCTCTCTCTCTCTCTCACACACACACACACATACACACAGGCGGTCTCGTGTCTGATTGGCAACCATGCTCAGAGGATCTGGGGTTGTCCCCAAGGCTCACCACCCCGAGCTGTGTACGGATCCACTGTCAGGGGAAACCCCCTTCTGGGTCTTCAGTGCCTTTGCCCTCTACCTGCCCTCCCCACGCCCTCTCAGTTCATTTGACTCTGTGTGATCACTTGCCCAGGTGGGCAGGGAGGGAGAGGAAGTGCCAACAGGGACCAGTGGCGAGGACTTGCCAGCCTGCCTGGGGGTTGCAGGTGGTCCCTGAGGGGAGAGGGCCTGTTGGGAGGACCTGGAAACTCCCTTCCCAGAACTCTTTCCCCCCGCCAAATCATTTTGTTGGGGCTCATACAGCTCTAGTCACAATACATACACACATACTTTGTGTCAGTATTTACATCTTTTTTTTCGGGGGGGGGGAGGGTTGTACAACTCTTTCCACAGTCCATACGTCGATCCACTGTGTCAAACACATTTGTACATTTGTTGCCATCATCCTTCTCAAAACATTCTCTTTCTACTTTTTCCTCCTTTCCTCCCTGCTCCCTCTCCTTCCCAAAGCCTTGATGACTTATAAATTATTGCTATTTTGTCATATCTTACGCTGTCCGACATCTCCCTTCATCAACTTTTCTGTTGTCTTTCCCCCAGGGAGAGGTTATAGGTAGATCCTTGTAATTGATTCCCTTTTTTTATTCTCCCCCCCCTCCCGGTCTCGCCACTCTCACCACTGGTCCTGAAGGGATCACCTGTCCTGGATTCCCTGTGTTTCCGGTTCCTCTCTGCGTCACTGTACATATTCTGATCTAGCCAGGGTTATAAGGTAGAATTGGGATCATGATAGTTGGGGGTGGGGCGGGGTGAAGGAAGCATGTAGGAACTAGAGGAAAGGTGTGTTTCCTTGTTGCTACACTGCATCCTGGCTGGCTCATCTCCTCCCCTCAACCCTCTGTTAAGGGGATGTCCAGTTGCCTACAGGTGGGTCTTGGGTCTCCACTCCGCACTCCCCCTCATTCACAATGACTTGATTTTTTTGTTCTTTGATGGCTGATAGCTGATCCCTTCAGCGCCTCGTGGTCGGGGAGGGATGTGCTTGATCAGCCATGATCACACAGGCTGGTGTACTTCTTCCATGTGGGCTTTGTTGCTTCTCCCAGAACCTTTTTGTGATGGTTAGATTTTTATGTCAGTTTGAAGGCACCTGTGTGGAGACAGAATGGAGGTAAACCTATCCGTCAGGTAGGTTTAAGCCTGGTGATGCCTCCTGAAGATGTAGCCTTTTCATCAGAGACACTGAGAGTTCCTTTTTTCTACTTTCAAACTGAGCTCTGGTGACAGAGTGGTCATGAATTGGGCTGCTCATCACAAGGTCAGCAGTTCAAAACCACCACCTCTCTAAGGGAAAAGGATTGGGCTTTCTTTGGAGGATGTACACTGGTAACACAGGGAACTCAGGACAGGTGAACCTCTCAGGACCAGTAGTGAGAGTGGAGATGCTGGAAGGGTGGAGGGAAGGTGGGGTGAAGAGAGGGAGCCGATTACAAGGGTCTACACATAGTCTCCTATCTGGAGGATGGACAGTGGAGGAGTGGGCGAGGGGAGACGCGGGACACTGCAGGATATGACATCATCATAATAATGTATGAAATATCAAGGGTTGGTGAGGGAGGGGGAGCGGGGTGGGAGGGGGGATGAAAAGCTGATGCCAAGGGCTTGGGTGAGGGGCACATGATCTGAGAAGGATGAGGGCAGCCGGCATGGGAAGGTGCTTGGCACAATATACGTATGTATGTATTGTAATAAGCAATGTACGAGCCCCCCATAAAATGATTAAAAACAACAAGAGCAAAAAAATGGAGCAGCAGTCTGGAGACTCACCAGGACTGTCCTGCCCTGTCCTGAGTTGGTATCGACTCCAGAACAGACTGTGGTTTAGTCTTGCCTCCCTTTGCCTTCCTGCTTCCTTGGACCGCATGTCTGGCTCTGGGTTGGGCGCCCTGGGGGCCTGCCCGCTCTGGGAGCTGTGGGCCCCGCCGTGTTCTACAGAACTTGGGTCCACGGAACATGGCATCCAATGCTCCTGGATCGCCCTGCTCCACCCACCCGGAGCTGAGTGGCTCTGACAAGGGCCCTGGCCAGCAGCCCACCAGGGATTTCAGTTGGGCAGATTGGGACGCTGTTTGTTTTGACATCTTTTTCGACACAAAATCCTTCTGTTCTAAACAAACATGAGTGCCACGGGTCTCGTTTCTCAGAGGGTTCTGCCAAACATCTTGGAGGTCAGCAAGGAGGCGCCTTGGTGGAGGCAGAACCCAAACCAACCCTTGCCATCCGGTTGACTGACTCACAGAGACTTTCTCTAGGGTTTCTGAGACTGTCAATCTCTCTCTCTTTTTTAGTGGGTTGGGATTAATACAAGAGTTTAATTGACGCTACATCATTCCATAGCTCAATCTTTGCAGCAGAATTGTACATTGGTTACCACCATCAGCTTCCGAACATTCTTTTTTAAGCTGGACACCTGGACGTCATTATCCCTTCCTGTCACCCCTACCCCTGTGCCCCCTCCCCACAAGACCTTTATTCCACTTGCTGAATCGATAGGTCCATCGGTCCTGGTTTTCATACACCCACCACATGAAAAAACATATGTCACCACTTCAAGAGGGTGACCCCAATGCCACAACACTTCTGAGGCACCCCCTGATATGTACAATCAAGAACCAAACCAAACAGCACAACACAAAAACACATTAAAAATTTTAAGGTTGTACATCTTTTTTTTTAGCTTAAAAATAATTTTATTGGCGGCTCCTACAAGTCTTATCACCATCCATCCATCCATTATGTCAAGCACATTTGTACATTTATTGCCATCATCACTCTCAAAACATTTGCTTTCTATTTGAGTCCTTGGAATCAGCTCATTTTTACTCTCTCCCTTCCCCCCTTCCAGTCTCCCACCTGAATTCTTGCTGATTTATGGATTATTATTTTTTTCATGTATTACACTGTCCAGTGTCTCCCTTCACCCACTCTTCTGTTGTCCATCGCCCAAAAAGGGGGTTGCATGTAAATCATTATAATTGATTTCCCCTTTTCCCCTCACCTTCTCCTTCCCCTCCTGGTATCATTACTCTCGTTATCGGTCCTGAGGGGTTTATCTTTCCTGGATTCCCTGTGTTAAAGAGTAATTGCATATTAAGAAAACATTCCAGCCCAGTCCAGATCAAGTCCGTAAGTCTGATATGACCTCATATGTTAATACTAGACCATAAATTCTTCAGACTCACACAACTATGCAAAGAGGCCAGTGGGTAGAAAGCCTTGTAGACCCCATGGTGGTAGAAGCATCTCAGCGCTGGTGTGGGTCTCCACATGGTTCCTCCAGCTCCAGGGCTCTGGCTCCATCAGCGTAGCTCCCTGTGGCTTGTCAACAGAAATGTCTTGCAGGAAGAGTGGGCCTGGACTTCAGGGAGCTATTTATCACCATGATGCCTCTAAATGAGGTCCTCAAGCTGCGACCTGGTTGACAGGCTAGACTCCACCCCTTTGCAAGTTGACAGGAGATGATGTAACTGCCACAGGCACATTGAGACTGAGGTCACAGAATACTGCATGGTCCCTGAATGGAACTCTGGCAAGCTTCTCCTATTACTCCTTGTGCTAGTCTGGGTAGACTAGAGAAATAAATTCATAGACACGCATATGGATATAAGGGAGAGGTTTATCTACAAGAGGAATGGAACATTGAGAAAGCATCCCAAGCCAGTCCCAAGCCAGGTCATAAGTCTGATATTAGCCCATATGTCCGAGACCAGTCTATAAAGTCTCCTTCAGACTCACGAAGCACGTACAATGACACCAGGACAATCACAGGCCAGCAGAAGCAGTTGTGTGTACCCAGTGGCAGTAGAAGCATCCCGGTGCTGGCAGGGGGTCTCCCTTCGGCTCCTCATTTCTAAAGATCAGGGTCCATCAGCAGTATCCATTGGTGGGAGAAGCATCTCAGCACTGGTGGGAGTCTCCATGTGGCTTCTCTGGTTCTAGCGATTTACTTCCATCAGGGTAAGCCCATGTGGCTTCTCCTCCAGCTCCTTCAGTCTCCAGGAATCAGGTTCAGATCAGCCTGCTAACGTCTCATCTTGTCAGTAGTTCGTCTCCAAGGAACTGAGTCAAGTCTCTTCTCCAACTGGGAAATACCATGAGACTTCCCAGAAATCTCAGGAGAAAGCCATGCCCATACAGAGGCCTCATTGGCTATCTGCACATTAACAGGCTAGACTCCACCCCTAGACTCCCAATCATGAAATTGACATCAAGTACATGACCGCCACACTCCTTGTCCCATGCCCCTGGGGCTGGGGCTCAGGAAAAACCCTTCTGGCTTTCTCGATGCCTCAGACCGATCTTGCTCATGATCTGGACATTGGAGATTGGACATTATTTCAGGCACCCTCAGCAGGTCACCTCAGGGTTCTTT
>PVJH01043062.1:0-13868 GCA_004026705.1 Nesogale talazaci | reverse complement strand
ACTGGGATGGAGGTTCAATTCCAGCAGTGGGGCTGGGCCTCCTACTCCCACCACCAGAGAGCAGTGATGCCCCACCCCACCCCCCCAAAAAAAAATCAAGAAGACCCTGGTTCTACTCCTTTCAATACAAATTTGTTTGTGCTTTTAGCCCTCTGTGGTACTCTGAATATTCTTTTCCAGCACCACAATTCAAATGCTTCCATTTTTTCTTGGGTCTTCCTTATTCAATGTCACATTTCCACTTGAATATTAGCCCACTGAAAATACATTGGGTTGAGTCGAGCACACGTTGGTCTTCAAAGTAACATCCTTGCTTTTCAATACTCTAAAGGGGTCTCATACAGCAGATTTACTCAATGCAATTTGTCCTTTGTTTGTTTGTTTGTTTGGGCATCACTGCGTCTGGTGGTTGTGGGCACTACCCAGTGCCACTCCTGAAAGCCACTTCTGGATTTGAACCGCCAAGCCCATGGGCTGCAGTCCTGCACTCAACCACTTATGCCAATGGGGCTCAGCCCTCACCTTGTCTTTTGACCTCTTAACTGCTGCACTCATGAGTATTGATTGTGGAGCCAAGGAAGACAAAATCCTTGACAACTTAATTTCTTTCTTCATTTATCATGAAGTTATTAATTGATCCAGTTATGAAGATTATGGTCTTCCCTATTTTGAGTGTAATTCATACTGACAGAAGCGATCCTTGATCTCCATCAGTAAGTACCTTAAGTCCTCCTCACTTTCAGCAGACAAGGTGGTGTCACATACATTTCAAGGATGTTAATAAACCTCTCTCCAGTCCTTCATCTAAGCCGGCTTCCCTAATGATTTGGTCAGCATGCAGATTGAACAAGGATGATGAGAGGGTACAACCTTAATGTACACTTTTCCTGATTTTAAACTACGCAGTCTTCCCTTGATTTGTTCAAACGTGTGTCTCTTAATCCATGTGCAAGCTGTACATGAGCACAATGAAGTGTCCTGGAATTTCCATCTTCTCAAGGCGATTCATAGCTTGCTATCCTTCACACAGGCAAATGTCTTGGCATAGTCAATAAACCACAAGTAAACAACTCTCTACTATTCTCTGCTTTCTTCCAAGGTCTATCTGACATCAGCAATGATATTCCTTGGTGCACATCCCGTTCTCAATCTGGTTTGAACTTCTGGCAGTATTGAACCCTGTCAATACTGCTACAACTACTCTTGTGTGATCTTCAGAAAATATTTTATTTGCAAGTGATATCAATGATATTGTTCTATAATTTAAGCATTCTGTTTGATCACCTAGCTTTGGAATGAGAACAAATAGGGATTTTGTCAGTCAGCTGTCCAATATGCTGTTGTCCAAATTTCCTGGCATAGAAGAGTAAGTACTTTCCAGTGCTTGGTCAGCCTATTGAAACATTTCAATTGGTATTCTATTCCATCAATTCCTGGATCCTGGTTTTGGCTAATGCTTTTGGTGTACCTTGAATTTCTTTCTTCAACACCACTGACTATTGCTCAAATGCTACCTCCTAAAATGCTTGAATGTTAACTAGTTCTTTTTGGTACAGTAACTGTGTATATCCTTTCCATCTTCTTTTGATGTTTCCTACATTATTCAATATTTTGCCCATAGAATATTTCAGTAATGCAACTTGAGACTTGAATTTTTTTCTTGAGTTTTTTTCTGCTTAAGATATTCTGAGCATGTTCTTATCTTTTGATCTTCTATCTCTAAATCTTTTCACATTTCATTATATTTTACTTTGCCTTCTCAAGATGCCCTATAAATTTCTATTCAGCAATTTGATTTAATCATTTCTTCCTTTTCCTTAGCCAACTCTATGATTAAGAGCAAGTTTCAGAGTCTCTTCTGATATCCACATGGATCTTTCTTACTTTTTAAATTACCTTTTGCTTTCTTCATTAATGATGTTCTGATCAAGTCTTCTATCATTAGTGCTCAATGAATTACATTTGCTCTTGTGATGTCCTCAAAATTCAGATGAGATACACTTAAGGTCTTATTTTGACCCTCATGAACTTGTTTTAATTTTCTTCAGATTCAACCCGAAATATGAACTATTGATAGTCTGTTCCACAATTGGGCCTTGGTCTGTTTTTTGCTGCTGATATTAAGCTTCTACATTGATCTCATCTCACAGAGATAGTCAACTTGATTGAGTGTATTCAATCTCAAAAATTCCAGGTTTATAATTATTTTTATGCTGTTGGAAAAGGTATTTGCTATAAACAAGTCCTTTAGTCTTGCAAAATTCTATGATGTGATCTGCGACTTCTTTTCTACCACCAAGACTATATTTTCCAACTACCATCCCTTCCTCTTTGTTTCCAATCTTTTGTATTCCAATCATCAATCATTATCAATGTATTGTGATTACATATTTGATCAATTTAAGATTGAAGACATTGATAGAGTTCTTCAATATTTTCAGCATTGCATTTCATCATTGGTGCACAAATTTGTATAATAGTTGTGTTCATTGGATTTCTTCAAAGGCAGAGAGATATAATCCTACCACAGATAGCATTGCAATTCAGGAAAAACCTTGAAATCTTCTCATTGACAGTGAATGTAACAGTATTTCATGTAACTGTGCCATTCACAGCATAGTAAGCCATATGATTTTCTGATTTAAAATAGCCAATATCAGTCGATTTCAGCCCACTGATGCCTAAAGTAGTCAATTTTTATGCATTCCACTTGATTTTTTACCACCTCTAATTTTCTTACATGCATACTTCATACATAACAAGCTCTGATTATTAGTAGATTCTTGCAGCTGTCTTACCTTGAGTTGTGACCCATCAGCAAATGAACATTCTAAAGATTCCACTCCAAAAGACTTTCGTTCATTCGTGTCACCCTGATTGATGTTACTGTGAGAGGCAGATCTTCTCCAGGTCCATTTAGAGTGCATTCCAGCCTGAGGTGGCCCTCCTCAGGCACCAACTCTGCCCATGTTCTGCTTCCACTCATTGAGCCTTCAGTATCTGACAGTGTCTCCAGGCTAGTCTGCTCCTAGTCGGAAAGCTGTGCTGAAGCCTGTTCACTGCGGATGGCCCTGCTGGCATGTGAAACACCAACTGCATCACTTCCAGTATCACAGCAACTCACAAGCTACCACAGTGTGACAAATTGGTAGACAAGTGGTTGCTCCCACCCATACACACCATATATTCACTGGGCACACTTCTAATTTGACTTTTTTCAGCTATACTTATAATCCTCCCAAATCTTCTCTTTAGTATAACTTTACTTGGGGTCAGCCCAGAGTCGGAATTAAGTCACACCATGATCAAAAGGTCTTTTATATATTCTACAAGATCAGTTTTCTAGCAAAACAGCAAGGTGGGTTTCCTAGCACTCACAGAATATGTGAGAACTCCAAAACAGATGCATGGCCACATCCCATGATTACCTGAGCCTGTGGGACAAAACTACTAAGAAGCTTAGGTGATGGAACCAACCACAATGTGCAGAAGATGGAGAGATTATGTTTTATGAACCATTAGTCAATGACCGATTATACCTTAACCTTGACTCTGGTAGAAAAGATCAAGATATTGTGGGGTATGGTTGTGTCTTGATTTGGATGGGGCAAATCTCAGTGGTTTGGTACATATGTAATGACATATTCATTCCCCCTGATGATATCTGCCATGGGCAACAAATCATTTGAAGGTGTGACTTGTTTCAGATTATCTGGACATGCTAACAAAGATCTCTGGCTTTTGCATCTCTAGCTTGTTATCATCTGTCCTTCCGTTCTCAGGCCTTAAATCAGAGGTTTGCATGTAGCCTGTTGGTCTGTTAACATGTGTGCCATGTTGCCTGTGGATCCATTAAACTCCACAGGCTGCATCTTCCCTGCTGTTCTGGAGTTTGTCAGATGCTATCGCTATGTAAATCAGGAGACACTTTTTGATTGGCATCTCCCCTACAGAATTAGGACTTGCCGACCTTTACAGTCTTGGGATAGAGTTGCCCACTGACCGGCAGCACACAAGTCAATGCCAACTCATCGTGACCTCAAAGGGCAGCATAGAACTGTGAATTTCGGAGACTGCCTTTATGGGAATAGAAAGACCCCACTTTTTTCTGAGAAATGGCTGGTGGTTTTGAACTATTGACCTTGAGGTTCGCAGTCCAAAAGCATAACCATAACATCAGGGACCGTGTGTGTGTGTGTGTGTGTGTGTGTGTGTGTGTGTGTGTAGCAGGGGGTGGAGGGTTGCTCCCTTCCTAGACCCACAGTCAATCAATGATCGACTTTTGTTGACTATCTCTCAACCTCACATTTCTTTCTAACAAAGATCATTCACTTTGTTAATTGTTTTTTTACTGGATTATTGCATTCCTCCTAGCTACAATTTCGGAATTTATTCTCACTCTTCTTAAAGTTTTTCTCTAGTACAGTGCATCCCTAATGTATATATATATATACATATATATATATATTCCCTCTAAATGTAAAAAACAAAAATCTAAACTCATCCCTAATACACTTCTATTAATGTACAAATGAAACACATTACTGAACCAGCATGTATGTACAGTTCAAAACATAAAAGTGAAGTTAAAAGGGAATGAGAAAAGTAAGCAGAAAGATATACTAACATTCTCTTCTATTACCTCAGTTAATTGTCTTGTCAATCTCATCTGGACCGCCTACAAAATTATTGATGGTACTTTGAACTGAGTGTACAGCTGAAATTTTTATTTATAATGGATGACTATTTAGTAACTTTTTGAAATAATATTTTATTGAACTTTTGATAAATGTGAACATAGAAAATTGGGTCCTTGTTTAATAATATCCACACAAGTTGTTTCATGATATTGCTCACATTCTGCAGAACATGTGAGTTATTTCCATTCTAAGTGGTCCATTTTTAATCATCCAGTGTCCCTGTTCACTCAGAGTAATGTGAGTTTTTTGTTTGTTTTCAATTTAGACCTGTCTCATTTAGACTATTTAATTGTTCCTGGGTCAAGCAAACAGTATAAGGATGGAGGTTTAAGTACACCCTGAGGCATCTCAGAAGAAAGATTTGGCTATCTACGTCCCAAAATTTTGCAGTGAAAAACTTTGCAGAGCACAATGCACCTCCAGCCCATGTGGTGCTATGCACTTTGATTAGCTTGTCTCTTCCTGGTGACCTTCTGTAAAATGATGCCCTATTGTCTTCAGATGGGCTTTGGCTTTCCACTGTGCACTCTCCCTCATTCACATTGATAGATTGTTTTGTTCTTAAAGAGATCAGTTCTTGAAGAAGGATATCATGCTTGGTAAAACAGAGGGACAGTGAAAAAGAAGGCCCTCAAGAAGATGAACTGATACCGTGGCTGCAACAATGGCCTCAAACACAGGAAAGATTATCAATATGGGACAAGACTGGGCGTATCTCATTCTGCTGAATTTAAGATTGTTGTAAGTCAAAACAGAACCAGTTAAAGAGTACCTAGCAACAACAAGAAGGCCCTTATTCATCTAACCAGAATGAAAAACCTCCAGGTAAAGAAGAATATAGATAGAAGTGTTAATTCTGATGAAAATTTGTCATAAAAATAAGCATAGCAGTTTATTGACCAAAATGGCCTCTTCAATATGTTCAAGTACCTTATAGTCATTTCATTTCAGAATCACAGTATTGAAAGCGAACCCAGATGATTGTCTAATGTATTCAGTTTCTTCTCTTATTCTTTTTGTCAATCACTTATTGATTCCATAAGGGTGGGAAGCAATGAAGAAATTGGGACTTTTTCATTATCTCATCCCAGAAGGATCAACACTTCCTTTGCTGACATTAATGAATAAAAATAGTAGAGTTTGGTTTAACGAATTACGTAAGTGTGAAATTGATGGTGAGGACCAGGTGGAGTGGGTTGTGAAAACAGGGGAGAGTAGATTTATATACAGAGTGTCATGATAGGAAGCTAAATCGATAACTATGACATAAATATGTATATTTTATTTTTAAGACCTAATGGTGTTGGGTGCCATTGAACTGCTTTTGAGTCATAATGACCTTAGGTACAATGGAATGAAACACTTCTCACTTCTTATGATTGTTCTGCTTAATTCCATTGGTGTAGCCATTGTGTCCATCCTTATGATTAAGAGTTATCCTAGTTTTTGTTTTTGTTTTTTTTTTGCTGACCCTCTATTTTACCTAGCATGATGTGCTTATCAGGGACTAATCTTTCCTAACAATAGGACCAAACTATGTGAGACCATATCTTGCCCTTGTGGCTTCTAAGGATCCTACTGCTATACTTCTTCCAAGACAGATCTGTTTTTCTTCTTGAAATCCATACTACTTTCAGTCTTCTTTACCAACACCACAGTTCAAGTGCACCAATCTTTTTCTTAATCTTTTTACTGGGGGCTCATAAAACTCTTATCACAATCCATACATCCATCTATTCTATATAAAGCACATTTGTACATTTACTACCATCATCATTCTTGAAACGTTTCCTTTCTACTTAAGCCCTTGGTATTAGCTTCTCATTTTCCCTTCCATCGCCATTCCCCCCTCTGTCGTGAACTCTTGATAATTTATAAATTATTATTTTGTCATAATCAGACAGTGTACAATGTCTTTTTGTGCTGCTTTATTCATTTTACAATGTTCATGTTTTATGATGATTCGGATCCAGCATAACTTAGTCCTCAAAATGATATCATTGCTCTTCAACACTTCCAAGAAAGATGTTTACTAAAGTTTTACTGACCATACAAAATCATTCAGATATGTTGATCATAACAAACTGTGCATAACATTGAGAAAGATGGAAATTACAGAATAGTTCTTTGTGTTCTTGTGGACACAGACACTGTACATAGGCCAAGAGGAAGTTGTTTGGACAGAAACATCTAATAACTCTGTGTGATTTACCTAATGTAACTCTCCCACTGCATTAATGTAGAAGAGAAATGTGTCATAATCATGATCAAATGAGCTATTCAATGACACTGTGAAATAGGGTGGCAAAAAGAGCAATAAGATTTAGGCCATGTGAAGTCAATCATTAAAACCACCAGGTGCTCTTCAAGAGAAAGAGGAGACCTTGTGCCTCAGGAAGATTTGTCATCTCAGAAACCCTGAGGAACAGTTCTATCCTGTCCTATTGTGTCACTCTGAGTCAGAACTGACTCAAAGGCAGTGGGTTGGCATTGTCTCTTCTGAGTATTATTTTGCTATGTCATAAGGGGACAGGGCTGAATTGTGGTGAGGAAATAATATGACCAAGAGAAATAAGTTTAAAAATCACAAGTAGGATTTACATACCAAAACAGAGGTTGTCGTGTTACAATGGAAGGTAGCACAGAGATCTATTTATTTTATCATTTGGATAAAATGGCATGATTTGCCCCAAGAAGGGTTTGTGAGAAATAAACCTATTTCCCCTTGATAATGATCTATCCCATCTACCTATCCTATCTCATTCACATATCTATCTATACCTCTATCCTTATTTTCTGGCACTGTGATATTTATACACACAAGTTCCACAACAGCCTCGTGAGACGAGTCGTGCTCTTTCCATTCCATGGGTTGAGAAACAAGGCTAAAAGTTAATATAATAATAAATAATATGCCTAATATCAAAGAAGGCTTTGAATTTGCCATCCAAACTAAAGAATAAGCTTTGAATGTGGCCTATCTGGTTCCAAAGAACTTTACATACATAAATACTCTGCTATGTTGGCTAATAATGACTTTTTTTAAAATGGTTATTATTTTTTAACAGGGCCGGGTGTAGGTTTATTTGTTCAACTAGCACAGGATGACACCAACTCCATGGCAGATGATGACCCAGGAGTTATACCAGTCCCTCTCATCCTGAGATAGAGAACTGCACTCTGTGGGGACTGGGGCACTTTTGAACTAGAGTCTGGGCAACTTTGGGAGCTTGACTTGGAGTCGAGGCCTTGGCTGGAGCATCAGACTTGCTTTGTACCTTGACGTTGGCCTTGGGCCAGCAAAGTCTCAAAACCTTGGCAAGACATGCCCAAACCCCTTTGCCAAGCTTAGGATGGGCAATGGAGGGCAATCAGCTGAGCTTGCAGCTGATGTCCATTGGAATCTTAGTCTTGACTTCCTTTGGCTTCACAAGGACCTTGGCCATGTCTGCACCAGTGTCTACTGCTTCCAGAGTGCCAGAGCCTAGAAGAGAGAGGAACATTGCGGTGAAGCTTATAATGGCTTTGATATATTCATGGCAAGCAAATAGGGAAGTCATCTATCCAACACCCATTTATTACACAGGCATAAAGTGCATTTTGCACAAAAATTTATTTGATGATTTTTAGGTGAAATATGTTATACAGAACTGACCACGATTTATCATATCTTTTAACACTGGTTTTAGAGACAAAATATTTAGAAAACACAAAGTGCTCAAAGTTGTTGGGTAAGTTAGATAAGAGAAGATTGTTGTAGTGACCAAGACCATTGCTAGCTGCCGTCCTGCTGAAGCGAACTCCTGGCAGTACTGTGTGTCCAGAGTAGAACTGCTCTGCAAACATTTCAAGGATGCCATTCTCCAAGGCCATCCCAGTTTCCTCTGGATGAACTCGAGCCACCATCTCTCAGCTAATAGCCAATCACTTAACTGCTTGTGCCACCAAGAGGTGAAGACTAATAGACATTCACATTTCTGTACATTCAAATCAGGTACTCATAATTTAGATTATGAGTTTGCTTGTGATTCATCCTGTACATTCAAATACATCCAACTTTTATGTCTCCCTCAAATATTGACATTACAATAATGGACATTTTCCACCTATGTGTCTGGTGACAGTTCTTTGAATGTTAGTCTTACAAATTTATTCCACTGTAGTAGCTAATATGTAACATACTCCAGGCTTTTTAAAGGAAATGGTATTTGTGGTTTCTGATCTTAGTCAACTCTAAAGGAACAAAATGTGCAGTTGTTTCAGTTATAGTAATTTTGCTGAGGCAAAATTTTTTTAATTACATGCTCTGTCACATGGTAATAAGGAGTCCTAGTAGTATAATGGGTTACATGTTGACTTCTAACCACAAAGATGAGAGCTTAAAACAAGCAACTGTTCAATGAGCAAAAGATGAGGCCTTCTGCTCCCTTAAGGATTTAGGACTGTAGATCAAGGATTGCAGCTTTCAGTATGGATTACACCTCAAATTGAAGAAAACCCAAATCCTCATAACTGGATAAACAGGCAGTGTCATGAAAATCAGAGTAAAGCCTGAAGTGGTCAAGGATTTTGTCTTGCTGGGATTCACAAGCAATGTTCATGGAAACAGCAAGTCAGAGATCAAACAACGAGTTGCATTGGGTAAATCTCTTGCACAAAGCCTCTTAAAAGCGAGGTTGCTACTTTGAGGACTGATGTGTACCTGATACAAAGCATGGTACTTTCAAATGCCTATGCATGTGAAAACTGGACATTGAAATGGGACGACTGCAAAAGAACAGAAGATGTATCTTTTATGAAGATGCTAGTGAAGAATATCGAAAATACCATGGACTGCCAAAAAAAAAACCCAAACAGATCTGTTTTGGAAGAAGTACAGTTAAGATACTTCTTAGAAGCAAGCATAGGGAGAGGTGGTCTCATGTACTTTTGATCGGCTATCAGAAGAGAACAAGCCCAGGAGAAGGACATCATGCTTGGTAGAGGGGCAGTGAAAAAAAGTGAGATGATTTCTATAAGATAAATTAACACAGTAGCAGCAGCCACAAGAGACGCAAATATATCAACAACTATGAGGATATTTACAGGAACTGTAACTCCATGGGAAAAAAAGTGGAGAAAGTCAGGAACTTCCAAAAAGAGTTTGATTTGAGGATGGGCAGCACTCCGTGTCTACAAATAGACTCTTGACCAATGTATATAGTTTGCTGCTCTCTGGGGTGAGAAATAGATAATTCGTAATTATTACAAAATGGATCCCATTTCCTCACAAAACTAAAATACACATTGTAGTTAGGGGCCATTGAGCTTATTCTGCCCCTATGCACAACAGAAGGAAACTCTGACCAGTCCTATGTCATCCTCACAATTGTCTGTATGCCTGAACCCTAACCCGCAACCCTAACCCCTAGCCTCTAACCCTAACCCCCAAACTCTAACCCCCAAACACCAAAGCTCTAAACCCTAAACCCCAAAACCCGAACCCAAACCTTAACCCTCAAACCCCTAACCCCTAACACATAATGCTAACCCCTACCCCCTAAACCCCAGGCCCCAAGCCCTAACCCCTAGCGCCTGACCCTAAACCCTAACCCTAACCACCCTAATGCTAACCCAGCCCAAACCCCTAAACCTAACCCTAACCCTAAACCCCAAATTCTAAATCCAACCCCAACCCTAGCCCTAGGAACCCTAACCCTTACCCAAACCACCCTAAACATAACCACCCTAAACCCAAACCACATAATTCAACGCTAAAACCTGAAACCGTAAGACCCCTAAACCTCTTAACCCTTAACCCTTAATCTTAAACATCCTAGACACCTAAACATCCCAACTACTTAACTCCAAACCCCTAACTCCTCCAGCTCCAGGGCTCTGGTTCCATCAGCATAGCTCCTTGGGGCTCATCAACAGGAATCCCCTGCAGAGAGTATGTGTCTGGCTGCCAATGAGCCTTTTATCTCCATCACACCTGCAAATAATGTCAGCAAGCTGTGACCTGATTGATAGGCACACTCCACCCCTTAACTCTAAATAGTCTCCAGTTGACACCAGATTATATAACTACCACACAAAGTATTACAAAAACACGCTGGGCTGCTTTCTATATGTAGTCTTTTTTTTTGGGGGGGGGTAGGATTCTCATTTGATCTGGCAGACATAATTTGAATCTTGAGGACACACAAGCTCACAGAATTAGATTTCTTTGATTCAGGATCCATTTTTCCAAAATAGGTTAAAGATACCTCCCTCAGAAATGTCTGTGCAAGAATCTTTACACCCATATTAGAGTTAAGTGCCTGCATTTGGGTCTTTGGGCACCTTTTATATGGAATCTTAGGTGGGCTGAAAATTCAGTTGGAAAAAAATATTTATCTTTCAAAAGAATCAAATCAAGAGAAAATACTAGAGAGAGTTAAATTGTACCTGGCCTTCATTGAGAAAAAGCCATTGTACTTTGAAATTATCCAGTCACTTCCCTGTGTTGACTTATTCTGCTCAATTTCTCACTCATTCATGAAGAACTGCTTCTTAAAATTTGGGATTGTCAGGGGGAAGAATAAAGAAACCCAGATCTGGATTTGCCCCCGGTAAGTGTGTAGGTATGCCCTTCGATACTGAGTCACATGGTGGGCCAAGAGGAGGCTGGCTATTCAATCAGGGGTAATTATTGTCAGCCCCCTTCTGGGTATAATGGCAGTCCTTCTGATCAGACTCAGACTTTTCCAATTTGATCACTTGAGTGGCTCCAATTTAATCAGAAGAAAATAAAAGAGGGCTGGGCTGAGCCCCGGTTGTGCACGGGATGGCGGCCCACTGGGATGGAGGCTCAATTCCAGCAGTGGGGCTGGGCCTCCTACTCCCACCATCAGAGAGCAGTGATGCCCCCACCCCCCCCAAAAAAGAAAGAAAATAAAAGAGGGCTAACAAGAAGGAATATCAGGTCAGCACAGAGTCTACAACTGCCTCTACTTTTTTCTCCCTTTCGAGTGTTTGTATTCTGTTTGAAATTAGATTTATTTTTTCTTCCAAAATGAATGACAGGAAGGGGAAAAAGAAATAGCCACCCAGGCTTGCAAAGTGGTAGCTTCTTCTTGCTGACTTCCTGCTATTGCCAAGTAAGAGAGCTGCTCAGAGAGTGTCCTCAAGTCACCTTAGCTGAGGTCAAGCTGTATGCGAATAATCCAGCCTTTTCAGTGTCTACACTCTTCTGAGAATAAGCACAAAACACACACACACACACACACACACACATGCATGCACACACACACAGTCATCAGCAATAACTAAAACAAACAAGTCCAAACCCAATTAATTCGGGTAGAATGCAGCAAAGCAGAAAAGTTGGTAACAACACATCCTGTTTTGCCATTAGGCTGTCAGCTTTTATGCCAGTAACCTCTGTAATGAAATCTTACTCAATTGCAAAAGAAATTGGGGATGACAAGGAACTCAAAACATTTTCAGACTAATTTTTGTAATGTTGACCCATTTCTAATGTTATTTTTTAGGATAATTTTCTTCGGTGGAGGAGAACAGAAAAAGAAAGAACAACATGAGACTTAACCTATGCTTGATGAACTTATTTGAAGCCAGATTTGACATCCAGTAAGTTGGATTCTGATCTCCTAAGAACTATAAAAATGCTAGCACTATCCTTGTCATTTAGTAGCTTCAGACTTGTGGGACCACCCTTAGACATGGCCCCAGGAGAAATGTCCAAGTTTCTGCTGTTTGCATCTGTGCTTCCAATACCCATTCAATTTGAAGAATCACCACCTAGTTAGCTCTCTGATATTAAGGTAGCCACTCACCTCATGATCTCGTTCTAGGATTAGGTGTGGAATTAAAGATTCAACTAATAATGATAATCTTTATCTTCTCTACCCATTGAGTTCTCATCCAGACTGAAGGCTGCAATCCCTGATCTTCATCAGCAAGTGCCTCAAGTCCTCCTCACTGTCATAGAACAAAGTGTGTCACCTGCACAATGCAGGTTGTTAACAATACTTTTCCCAATTCTGATGCCACATTCTTCTACATACAATCCACTTTCTCTGACCATTAGCTCAGTATACAGATTTAATACTTACGACACAAGGATACAGCCTCGATGCACACCTTGCCTGATGTTAAACTATGCAGCATACCCTTATTCTGTTAACATCACTGCCTCGTGGTTTAATGTAGAAGTTCCACATCAGCACAATGAAGTGTTCTGGAATCTCCATTCTTCTCAAAACTATCCATAATTTGTTATGGTCCAAATAGTCGAATGTCTTTGTGTAGTCAATGAAACACACATGAACATCTCTCTAATATTCTCTGCTTTGAATCTAGATCCATATGACATCAGCAATGGTATTTCTTGTCCCACATTATCTTCTGAATCTGACCTGTATCTCTGGAAGCTCCTTGTCAATGTAGTGCCACAACTGTTGTTGAATGATCCTCAGAAGAAAACATTTACTTACATGCAATATCTTTGATGTGTTCTATAATTGGAGAATTCTGTTTGGTTACCATTCTTTGGAATGGGCACAAATAAGGATCTCTTCAAGACAGATGGTCACGTAGCTGTCTTTTAAATTCTCTGGAATAGACATGTGAGTGCTTCCAGTGCTTTGTTAGCTTGTTAAAATATGTCAGCTGCTAGTCCATCGATGATTGGAATCTTCTTTGGGGCAAATACTTTCAATGCAGTTAAGACTTCTTCCTGCAGTACCATTGGTTCTTCCTCAAATAATATCTTTTTAAGTGGTTGAATTTCAACTAGTTCTTTTTTTTTTCTTTCTTTTTTTTTTTTTAATTTTATTGGGGGCTTTTACAGCTACTACAACATTCAGTACATCATTTGTATCAAGCACATTTGCACACATATTTCCACATACATTTCCCAATATTTTCCACCTGAGCCCTTGATACAAGCCCCTTTTTTAAAAAAAAACCCTCCCCTTTCCCTCCCCCCCTTTTTAAAAAAATTGATCATTTTATTGGGCGGCCCCTACAACTCCCATCACAATCCCCAACAACATCAGTTGTATTCAGGCCACTTTTACACACCCATTGCCATCATCACTCTCAAAACATTCTCCCTCCCTCCAGGCCCCCATTATCTGCCCCCTATATTACCCTTCCTCCCCCCCTTCCCCTTGAACCCTTAGT
>PVJH01043061.1:0-13855 GCA_004026705.1 Nesogale talazaci | reverse complement strand
AAAAAAAAAAAAAAAAAAAAAAAGCTCCTCTTTCTCCTCCCCCCCTTTTTTAAATGAATCACTTTATTGGGTACTCATACACCTCCCCACACAATCCATACATACATCAAGTTTATGCAGCTCTCATTTGCATACTGTTGCCATCATCACTCTCAAAACATCTTTCCTCCACTTAGGCTCCCAGTTCCACCTCCCCATATTTCTCTTCCTCCCTCTGCCCTATGAACCTTCGATAATTTACAAATTGCTATTTCATATTGTACACTGTCCAATGTGTCCCTTCACTCACTTCCCTGCTGACCATGCCCCAGGGAGAAGGTTCTATGTAGATCCCTGAAATTAGTTCCCCCTTTCTACTCCACCATCGCTCCACCCTCCCAGTATCACCACTCCCATCACTCATCCTGAGGGAATATCTATCCTAAATTCCCCATGTTTCCGACTCCAGTGTACATCCCATATTCTAGTTGGACTTGTCTGGTAGAACTGGGAGCATTTGAGGGTGGAGAAAGCAAACACAGATGGATTGATTGTGTGGGACAAATAAGTTAGTTTTGTCTTTTCCTTGGACTCCTGAAAATAGCCTTTGGAATTCTCAAGCAATCAAAATGTCCTTGTGTGTTTACACATTCAAACGTGTACAGGAATAAGCTCAGGAAGAGAGAGGGCACAATCCAGTCAATTGAGAATGCTTATTGATTGGTTAGATCATAATTATTCAATAAGGCCTTGATTATATATATTCATAGAGACTTCAATAACTGTAGAACCCTTGACCTTGGAATTTCTTCTACTGGGGAGTTGTGGGACTAATAAGACTAGCTATGCACAGGAGAGACTGGCACATCTTAGAGTAATAGGTACTCATGCTAGGAACTCTTTGAGGCTGTTCCTGAAGTGTTTCCTTGCTTGAATCCATTCTTGTCATAAGAGATCATTTGAAGCATGTTACTGGCATGGGGCTTGAGGTTTTAAACCTCTCCTCTCTTGATTCTTATGTCATCTCTCTCTTGTTTGCAAAAAAAACTTTTATGACTGAATGGAATAAGTGAGTTTATTGAAGGTAAATTTTTGTAACACAGAGGGGCTGTCAACTAATCTGAGGGCATCTGGTGGATGAAACATTATGATTTTTATATTGCTTATGAATAGCCTTCTGTTATTCACTGGCTTTCCCTAGCATCCTGAGTCCATATTGTGTCTTTTCAACCATTGTGGGATAGTGTGATATTCTGCCTTTCTCTACCCACACCATCTCACTGTCTCCTTCTCTTCTATAGATACAGAAATGTGCCTTCACCAGCTCATGTAATCCAAAGATGACAATGACACTAACAGAATCCAAATACAATGAGTGGAAAAGTATCATAGCTTATATTGTGAACACTCAATTTGTAGAAGGGTATGGAGGAGAGTGGTAGCCCAAAACCCATAGGTAGACTATGTAGTCCAATTAAGACTCTAGTAGACCCTTGCTAACTAAAAACAAGGTTCTCAAACAGTTTTACAATCAGATGGAAATTATTATGAACTTGACTATGCTGGATTGAACTTGATACTTGGCCATTTGACCTCCTTCTTCATCCAACTTGAATTTTTTCAGGCTCAAGTATTTTTTTGCTTGTTCCAGGACAAAACTTTCTTCCCTGACTTTTTATGTATTGAGTGTGGCCTTTTATTTCTTACTTGTTGTTTGTATTTTTATCTTTATGTTAGTATTATTTTGTCTTTATCACTTGAGAAGAAAACTTGATACTAACTACTAACTCTATAACGAACTTGAATTTTCAGATGAAAATCAGAACAGTACAGAGAGGGAAAAGGAGGTGTGCCTTCTCTGCCCTCCACCTGAACCAACTCTGTCTAGCAGAAATGTGGGAAGATGAAATGCAATTCCATTTCCAGATGGGAATTCAATTTATGCTGATTCTTACTATGCAGAGTTTCTACCTCCCCCCTTTTAATGGTGGAATTAGCAGTATGTAGCATATTCGTAGTCAAATCAAAGAGGTATATTATATAGGGAAATTGGAAGAGGGGCCCTGTTGGTGTTAAGGACTTGAAGCCAGAAGTGATCCCAAAATAATGGAATATGTACAAATTTATGCCCATGACAAGGTCAAATATTTCTAGATGTGCTAGTGCAGGTAGACTAGAGAAATAAATCAATAAACAAGCATATATGTATAAGAGAGAGTTTTATATGAAGGGTAATTGCATATTAAGAAAGCATCCCAAATAAGTCCAGGTCAAGTCCATAAATCTAGCATTAGTCCATATGTTTGATACCAATCTATGAAGTCCTCTTCAGGTTCATGAAACACATGCAAAGATGCTGAATTCGAGATGATCACAGGCCAGTGGATCGAAAGTCTTTGGTTCCTGTGGCCTCATAAGCATCTCAGTGCTTACAGAGGTCTTCATGTGACTTCTTCTGCTCCCAGCACTGCCTCAGGCTAGATCCATGTGACTTCTCCTCAGGGTTGTCTTGCAGAAAGTGAGTCTTGTCAGCAGTGAATCTCTAAGGGAGTGAGTATCATGCAGAAGATCTCTCCTGCCTCCAAGGAGGAAAAATAGGAGTTCCCAGAATTCTCAGAAGCAGGCCATACCCGTACAGAGGTTTCATTGGCTATCTCTGATTGAGCTAGACTCCTCCCCTACACTCTTAATCCTCTCAAGCCCCAAATTGGTGTCGGCTTATACTACCACAGGGGATAGCTTCATGAATAAAAAGAGGCCAAATAAAAAGAGGTCACTAGTTTTATCCCTGGAGCTTTATAGAAAGCTTTGGAACTAAGAAACCAACATCCTCATGGTAAGTAACTGACCTAATCAACCCATTGATTCAATTGCTGGATTGTAATATTTCTAAAATCACCCTTGAGTTCAGGTTCAAAATACCATTCTAAAATCAAATTTAGGATAAGGAATGAAGAGACAAGGAAAGAGATTGAATCCCCAGTCTGCTGTTATCTATGCTTTTTCTAAACTCTCTTAGTCTGGTTCTGAAGTCTTCCCTGTCTCTCTCTTCAGGTTGTATTGTAAGATTTTATCATGTCTTATAATTTTTTTGTTGAAAGGTAGACAAAGTATATTGGGTAAACCAAACAGGTTCTTTTATTGAAATATCTAGAAGCTCTATTGATGTTGCTGTGATAGGATATGGGAGTGAATGGGTGTGTTCTATATTCTGTGAGATGTGGTAAGATATGGAGTGAAGTTAAACCTCAGTCTCTCAGAAAGCCTGTGCTTCTGGCCGGGGAGCTTTACAACTGACTCACATATTTTTATTATTTTTACCCTTTTCTCCTTAGATGAAAGGGGCAGGCTAGAATGGGCTATAGTCTAATCATTCTCTTTTCCCCCATCGAACGTTGCAGTTGGCCAAAAATGGGTGTTTTCTTCCTCTAAAAAAATTTAAAAAACAATAGGTCACTGCCATTGAGCATATTGTGACCCTTAGTGACCTAATGAAGTTTTTAAGACTTTGCCAATCTGTACAAGAACAAACAGCCTCATCTTTCTCTTGCTGAATTACCACTTGGGGCTTTGTGGTTAATGGTGAAAGCTTACCTGACAGCTGATAAAATCCATGTTCGTTAGGTTATGAAGAAGGGGTTTTCCTGGTTGGAAGGCCACTGTTAAAAAGATTAAAACAGCATTTCTAAATGGTTTATGTCCCCTCAGCCAGCTGCAACCATGAGAGTATTTTTCTGAGTTTACCAGTGAAAGTTTCATGGGGTTCCTAGAGGAATACTAGTATGCCATATCCCCTAAGATTCAATTTCCAAAATTTTTGTGTCTCAATCTCGTTCATGACCAACCTTTAGCAATCTGTCAATTACCCTTTAAGTATTCTACCCAATGCTGAGTCCAATTATGCCAGAAGCAGCAGCAGCAAATTCTCTGGATTGACCTTTCTCTCCATAGAAAACCACCACTCTGGGCTGAGCCCCGGTGGCGTAGTGGTTGTGCGCAGGACTGCGGCCCACTGGGACGGAGGTTCAATTCCAGCACTGGGGCTGGGCCTCCTACTCCCACCACTGGAGAGCAGTGATTCCCCCCCCCCCCAAAAAAAAAAAAAACAAAAAGAAAACCACCACTCTAATCTCCATTCTGGATGAGTCCTTTCTCTTTGACTTAAGTTCCCTGGTGAGTCTAAGATGAACTGTTTATTTTTAATTTTCTGGGGAGTTTTTTTTCTTGTTGTGAGGACAGGAGGGACTTGTAAGCTTTTACATTCCACACTGCAAACCAGAAGCTCCATGATGATCATTTAATATGCTTGCAAAAACTATACTACTATTGAATAAGGACTAAAAGAGACAAATTAGTAATTCTGACCTTAAGTGGATACTTATACTAAAATTCTAAACTCATGAAGAAATCTAGAGCAATGGAAGGCAACCAATGAAATTAGCAATAAGAACATGAATTTGTTCCCAGTATAATTAATGTTAAGAAATTATCTGACAAAGACTTTAAAATGAAAGTACTAAGATATTCAAAGAGCTAAAAAATGGATAACATCAATGACGTGCTCAGCAATATAGAACTAAAAATTAATACAAGAGTAAGTATATAAAAATAGGTTCAATAAATAGAACTCATGAAAAAGCACAGAGATAAATAGAGAGGAATATATTTTTTAAAAGTTTAGAGCCATGGATAATAGCTCTATTGTGACAAAGGAACCAGATGGTGCCCAAGTATTGAGGGGAAGGATAACATCTGGGAAATTATAGGCTTGTCTTAGACAAGCAGCTGTCTAAGTGAGGCACCGGCTAAGTCCACATAGAAAAAGCATACCACCCTGTGTTACCCAAGTATTGTAAATAATAAAACCCAAATTCTGAGGAGGGAAAGGTATCAAAACCTGAATTCTGATTACCCAGTTTGCAGAAGGATGTGGGTGATGATGGAAGCCCAAAATCCATTTGCAGAGTCCCCACTTGGATTAATCTTCTGTGTATCTCCACTGACTATAATCCAGGAACATGAAAAGCCTTGCTATCAGACAAAAGCCATTGAAAAGCCAATTATGGCAGATAAAGTTAGGTCAAAATGTCACTTAATCTCCCTTTTGGTGTATCTTTTGATATATATTAAAAATTGTCTAATTTTTAATATTTTCTTTCTTTTCACTTGTTTTGTTTCTTCATGGTTTTTTGTTCGCTTGTTTCCTGTTGATGCTTTATATGATTTTCTGAAAAGGAAATCCAGGGTAGGTAAATCTTTAGAGACTGTAACTGAATTAATAATTACCTAGACACATAGGCAAGGGAGAGTAGGGGGAAGTGAGTAACAATAATGAGTATGGGAAGAAACGTTTGAACATTGATTATGGGATAAGAACGTAATTGGGAAAGAACTGGTATAAACTTGAGTGAAGGGGAAAGTTACATCCCACAAGAAGGAGACACACACACACACACACACACACACACACATAACCAAAGACAGGGAGTATGGGAAACAGGAAAAACTATTAAATTGTTTAAGTTGTTGAATGCAAAGATAATGACCTGGTATGTGAACCCCCACCTGATTTATAATGAAAAACTTTCCTAAAAACAGAAAACTGCATTACTCCAATTTTTTATTCAAGAGTAGTAGAAAAAACGGAAATGGATATAAATACCATAGATAAGTTTCTAAGATTAAAAATAAAATAAATTCTTATAACAGAAATAGTTTTCAAATACCAATGACAATAAGATATGTGTGGTAGTTGCATGATCTGCTGTCCATTTGAAACTTAAGGGGTGGAGTTTAGCCTTTCAATCAGATTGCAATTTGATGACCTCTTTTGGAAGTGCTAAGGAGATAAATAGTTCATTGTAGCAGGACACAGGCTGACTCCCTGAGAGACATTCTAGCAGACAAGACACAGGGAGCTACACCAGTGTCCCGAGCTGCAGAACCCACACAGAGACCCATGCCAGTGCTGAGATGCTCATACTGCCACTGGATCTTGAAGACTTTCCACCCACTGCCCTGTGATTGTCCCGCATTCGGCACCATTTCATGTGTTTCTGAGTCTGCTGTGGACTTCATAGATTGGTATCAGACATATGGGCTAATATAAGACTTATGGACTTGATCTGGACTGGGCTAGGATGTTTTCTCAATGTTCAATTTTTCTCAATATTTCTCAATATTCAATTGTATGTAAAACTCTTTCTTATACACATATGAGTGTCTCTCTAGATTTGTTCCTCTAGTCAACACAGACTAACACAACTTGTCTACACAAATGCATACCCCAATGAGTCTGAAGAAATTTAAGGACAAAGAGAAAAGTCAATTCCTAAAAATATCAACAACAATTCTCAAACACTTGTGCCCAAGCACAGACTAGTTGTTATATCATGATATAATTTAATATAATACAATGGAACTTCATGTAATGTAATCAATCCATCATTTGGAAAAATGTTTCCGTAAGATGTGTTCCACCTCCAGAATGTAAATAGATATTTTGGAAGAGCGCTCTCTCTCTCGCTCTCTCTCTCTCTCTCCACTCTCTATTCTTTGCATCATCAAAGATCTTGGGATCTATAGATCTTGGGATACGATCTGACACAAATCTCTAGCATGGCACCTGAAATATACATTTTGTACTTTTTAGTCCCTGTAATCTTATGAGCCATTTCTTTGAAATGAATCCATCTTTCTCTTTTTCTCTCTGAAAGCTGCTTCCATTTATCTAGAAGGTTCAAGTAGGAATATATTTCCAAAAGGAATAAGTTAATATATTTAAAGTGCTGAAGGACAGCACCTTTCAATTCACAGTTTTAATCCAAAGTAAATGAACATAAGTGAGGATAAAAATATTTGAACTAGTACATTGGGAGATATGAAAGTATTGCCAAATCTGCCTTGATAGAAATACAGCCAGACTGCTCCTTAGCGGTAAGGATGACAAGACTTAACTTACAAACTTTGGACAAGTTGTCAGGAGAAACCAGTTCATGGAGGATACCATGCTTGGTAGAGTAGAGGAACGGTGCAAGAGGAAGACGCTCCATAGCATGGACTGATAGAGTAGCTGTAACAATGGGTTCAGGCAAAGAAGCAATTGTGGGGATGAAGCAGGATCAGAAAATGTTTCCTTGTGTTGTGTATAAAGTCACTATGGCTCGGGAGCAACTAGACAACACCTAAAAATAACAACAGTGAAAGATATGAAAAGCAAAATGTTAGAGATAATAATGTTGGCATATGCATATTACTATTTGAATGTATACAATAGCATTCACATTACTTTTGTTTATATTTTATAAAAGAAAGTGAAATAACCTTTTTCCCCTAAAAGAAACATTGGAAAGATACAGTGGAGCACAATAAATCTACTTCTCAAAATTTACACTCTAAGAAGTGTAAGGGCTAACAAGGAAAGTGACATTTCTATGAGTATATATTTTTGCAATGTTTTGACATATAGAATCATGCTAATGTCCTACAATTCCAACAACAAAATTAAATCAACACTAATAGGGAAAAAAAACTAAGATCATATACAAGCAGAAGAAATGAGCCAAAGTATATTTCAGAGTCCAAAATGCTAACCATCACACCATAGAACCAGATTGAGTGTATTTCAAATGAATAACATAGCCACATTAATGAAGTAACTTTAGATTTTGACAAGATTATAAGTCAAAAATTATTTCTGCCAAGGTTTCAATTCATAGTTTTCACATTTATTCCAAATATGTTTAAACATGTGCTATGATTTTTTGCTTAAGATCATTCAACAGTGTTTACAGCTGTACATTGACAGGGAACTGCTGAATTCAGAAGAGGACATGGAACAAGGGATGTCAGATGCATTTTGTCTCAAAGCAGAGAATACCAGAAGGATGTTTACTTGTGTCTCAATGAAAATGCAAAGACACTTGACTATGTGGATCATAATAAACTGGGAGTAATCTTGACAAGAATGGAAATGATTCTCTATTTTACTGAGCTTGAACTCCCGATTGATCACACTTTCAAAGTATGTGAGACAAGGTCTCACTGGTCAAGGTACATTCTGGTCATAGTGTGATGGTGTTAGAGAATATCTCTGTTTTTAGGAAATATACTAATTGGTAAAGCAACATGATATTTGTTACTTATTCTAAAGTGGTTCACAAAATATATAAGGATAAATTTTGTTTTCATCATACATGATGTTCTTGATGTCATGCCACAAGTTGTCAGGTCTTTTGTCATTCATGTTCAATGAATCACATCTGTTTTTGAGATGGTCTTTAAATTCACATGGGGTATATTCAGGCTTGAACTCTCCTGGACTTATTTCTTGTTTTTTCAACTTCAACCTGAATTGACAATGAGTAATTGATTTCTGTACTATAGTTGGCCCCTGGCAAAAGAAAAATGGCATCACATTGACATTTTAAGTCAATCCAATAAAAGGCTATAAAGAAGAAGAAAAAAATTCAAAAAGAGTAAATGTAAAACAATAATAAAAATAAATAAGTAAGAAATAGAATTCATTTCAAATATAATAGCAACCACTATAATCAAAACTGATTTAACTCATCGATTAAAATTATAAACTTATCAGACTAATATATACTTGTTTGATCTTTGCAACTTATAAAAAGCATGACTAAAGGAATATCACACAAAAATTTAAAGTTAAATTAACTAAAGAATTAACGCACAGGCACAAAAAGCATATGTTAAATAATTGCTAACAAAGAAATGGGGAATATCTATATTCATATTATATAAAATTAAATGCAAAAACCTTAAAAAAGGATAAAGTGGCACATTAAGGTGACAAATTAAAAAATACAAATCCATATATATTTAATATGAGGTGAAAATGGCCTCAACCTTTATCAACAATCTATTTGTTTGTTGGTTGGTTTATGACTCCTTTTCAACCAATTGAGGTTTAGATTCCTTCTCTGTGTATATCAAGATGTGAGTGGTGGGGGTTAAATGAAGATGAGAACAGGCTCTAATGATGTGCAGCATGTCTGTAAAGACTCCTTCACCCAGGAGCTGGCTATACTCACAAGAACTGAAGTTCTCACACAAACAAATCATCATGTTTTGAACTTTAGAAGTCTTCATTTATGCTACAATCCTACTCATCTTTTGAAAAATAAAAACAAAAGGTAGTTTTGTGCATGAATTGCAATAAATACATTATCTCTGCCTTTGAATACTCTGAGGTTAATGGACTGCCCAAGGGTATGGTGAAATGGATAACTCATAAACGTTTTATTTTAGGGATAGTACTCCATATGTACCCACATATGCAATTGTGAATTATTTCTTCTATACATATTTGCTTGCTTCAATCAGTGATGTGTGTGTATGTGTCCACATCTTTGCTTGTCGGGTCTTTTCTCGGGTGTTTCTGGATTGATAGCAGCTAAGATTGTTGACTATTGGCACTGTGTCAGAGAGGGTTCTCTAGAGAAATAAAACCAGGACACTAGTAATTCTCTCTATATATTTATATAGAAAGAGTATATAAGATAAGAAAGAAACAGTTAAGTAATCTATAAAGCAGTACAAATTGCTCAATGCAACTCACTTGCGTGAGACAAGTAGAAGAGTGCCAGTCCTTCAAGTCTTGAGGGCCACGGAGTAGTCCTCTATAGAGCAATCCAGGCTATCTGGTCACAGGCAGCAAACAGCAGAGCAGGTCACCAACAGTCAGCCAGATGACAGAGTCCAACAGTCCCCAGCTCAAGAGATGTATATCCCAGGAGTGTGGTGAAGCAGGGCTTGAAGGAACCTCAACTCACAGCTCCACAGTCCACGATTAGGTGTCCCATGGGTAGTGTTGCTTGGCGGTCAAGGTACAGGATGAACAAAGTAGCTGTCTGGTCCGAAGATCCGAAAGTAAGAGAGTGAGGGCGGGACTCGCTGAGCCCTTCCTATCTCTGCCCTTCAATTCATCCTGTGTATTCTTTGGTCGTGCCGTCACAACGGACCCACCAATCTTCGGTGGCCATGTTGGCATAACAAACCTACCCATCACTGGCACCATCCTAGTTATATCTATGAGCCAAGCTATGATAGTTTCAATAACATGTAAAAGTTGGGCAGTGAATTAAGAAGCCCTAAGAAAAATCTGTGCGTTTGAATTGCTGTGCTGGTGCAGAATATTGAAAGTACCATATGAAAGTACCCAAAGAACAAACAAGTCTGCCTTGGAAGGACAGGTAGAGAGCTTCTTCGAGGCCAGGATGGTGAGAGTTCATCTCATGAGCTTTGGACAGGCTATCAGAAGAGATTAGTCCCCAGAGAAAGACATAATGCTTGGTAAAGTGAAGGGGCAGCAAAGGAGAAAGGTCCTCAAGGCGAAGAGACAGAGTGACACTAGGGCTGCAATAATGGGCTCAAACGTAAGAACGATTGTGAGGACGGCGAAGGACCAGGTGGTATTTCCTTCTGTTGCACATAGATTCTCTATGAGTAGGAACTAGTCAAATGACACCCAACAACAAGAACAGCTATGTCAAAATCTACTGCAATGATACTCATTCCCAAAGATTGTCCATGTCTGCAAAAATGTGATGGCATATGGATGGGGATAATTTTCATCTTCAGTATATTGTTGTTCAATCTGTTTATTGAGGTCTTCTCTGATTTACTTCATTGGTATTTTGTAACATTAGCATGCATATCCTGTACATATATTTTTCAAATACATACATAAATATATCATTATCTTTGGATAGTTTTAAGTGAGATTATGGCTTTTTAATTCAGTCTATACATAATCATTTTATTATAAGCTTTGCAATTTGACTTTATATCTTGTGAACTCACTTATTTTTTAAAGTTTTTGTTTGCTTTGGTTTTTCATAGATTTCTTGGTATTATCTATGAAGACAATCATGTCATTGCTATATAATAATAACTTTATTTCTTGTTTTTTCATATGTAAATCTTTTATTTTTAATTTTCATTTTGATGCAGAGGCTCAAACTCTAGCACGTTGTTAGGCCTTTCGGCAAGATGAGTTTGATGTAGGAATGTTCACCTAAAGAGCTCTCTGTGTGACCATCAGATTAATGGGTGAGGAAACCCCAAGGGACCGGGACACGAGACCAGGTTTCCCAGGATGAGAGGGACCTTTTGTCAATTCTTCCACAGAGAGCAGAGTTGTGCTCCTCATGTATGTGTTCCCTTTTCACGGCACCAAAGGGCAAATACTGTCTGAGTCCACTGTGGTAGGAACAAGCTGCAAAACAGGCATTAGCTCAAGCTTCCAGGCTTCTGGCTGGGGACCAGGGAGCCTGGTAAAGAGCTGGAGCAGTTCAGTGAAAGCACACCATCCACTCCTGGCAAGTAAAGTGTAGGTCAATTAGCTGGAGGCAACTCATGACAATTGGCATCAAATGGTTGGGGGAGAGAGAGGAGGGAGTACTGTGTGCTGAATGGTTGCCATGACACTCTGGGAGGGGGAGGTCCCCCAGAGAGGGAGGAGGCCCTGTCAGAGGGATGAATCAAACTGAGGGGAGGGGTGCCACAGGAGAGGAGAGTGAGAATGGTCACCTTTGTGGGAAGAGAGGTGCATGTCTGTTGAGGGAAGGGGAGGAAAGGCTGACCTCCAGTTCAGGAGAGGGGTGACTGAGATGTCTTGGGGGGCATCAAAGAGGAAGTGTCTCTAGTGGGCTGTAACTGGTGGGCAAAATTGAACTAGGGCATCTGGAGGTATCCCAAGAACCCAGGCCCAGTGCTGCGGAATGCCAGAACACTGAAGCCTGGATCTTTGGGGCACATGGCATGTTCCAGAAGCCACATCAAGGAGACCCCATATGGGACTTCACTGGGTGAAGTGGATTCTACCTCAGACACACTTGTAAGCTGAAGACTGAAGCCAGAAAATACATGGTGCCTGAGGAAACAGAAGAGAGCTGAGCCAAGAGAGGATCCTGCTGGTTGTTGAACATGAAGGCCTTGCTACATCAATGCTCTGTCTGCTGTATCAAGAGGTGTCTTATCCCAGCAATCCTGTGAGAGCTGTTCTGTTTTATGTTGCGTATGCTTGTTCCTATTAGGGTATGTGTCAGAGGTACATCCCCTTGGGGGGGGGTCACCCTCTTGAAGTTGTGTTATTTGTTTTCCTGGTTTTCATTCATGAAAGGTAGAGACACTGTGCTTATTGGGAAACACAGAACAAGCATTTCTGAGGGATGGAGGACATAGCGGAGTGGGAAAAGTGAAAGGTAGATGACGTCAACGAATCCAGGGAGCAAAAGTATGTTTGGAGGATATAGAAGCAAATATGCAATTCTGTGTGACATGATTGAACAATGGAAGTTGATCAAATAGGTATTAACTCCCAAGTTACAGCCAATTAAAAGCAACAGCAACAAAAAAAAGGCATAGATCCAAGAATGGGTTTTAGGCTCCCACTAAATCCCAGCTCCATCTTAAGAACAGTGAGTTCGTACATCATGGCCCTGCTTGAGACTCGCCCTCAGGCAGGGAGCACAGAAGGTACAGGTGCTATAAAGCAAAGCAACCATGCCAATGAGTTTAGATGGTGTCCGGCTAGCAGAGAAAATAGCACCTGGGGTCTTAGCCGCTTGTCTGCAAACAATCTGTCCTTGAAGTGAGATGTCAGCTGACCACTGAGAAGAAACACGCCATCCTCAGTCCCTGGAGGACTGGAATTCATATAATCCAAAGTTGAAAGAGGAATCCGTACCAGAGCCTAAAGGGTGAGAATCGGGTGTGCAGAAGAAGGATAGACGATCAAAGGCACAAATCTGATCTGAACAGTTAAAACAGTGTGAGTAAACACCACCCCCACCACCACCCCCGCTAGGACTCAGGTGGGCCCTCATCTTGTTTGCAACATTTTCTGTATTTGTGGCTTGCGTGACTTTGTTTGGGAGTGCCTCCCAGGCCTCAGTTGTAGCTAGGGAAGTTCTCCGGAGGCTTATTTATTTCCCATGGTAGTTCCACACGTGAATCCTGGGCTCCCACTGCCATCCATTGTAGTAGGGGTTTTGCTTTTGTTTTTGTTTTATGATTAATTATTCACTCAAATCTTCTCTAAAATGATGTAGTTTTTCTTTTTAAATTTTTTCTATTTATTTGTAGGAATTTTTAAAATATGTGAATTAAATATCTTTTTTTAATGATATGCATTGCAAATACCTTCTTCCAGCTTGCTAGTTGGCTTTTTCTTTTGTTCTCTTTTTTTTGGGGGGGAGGGGCATCACTGCCCTCTGGAGGTCATGGGAGCTACCCAGCCTTGCTCCTGGAGAGCCGCTGCTGCATTTGAACCGCCAAGCCCATGGGTCGCAGTCCCGCACTCAACCACTATGCCACTGGGGCTCAGCCCCTTTTGTTCTCTTTTATAGAAATATTTTTATTGGCATATATGTCACATATCATACAATTAAATTGTTCAATCATGTTATGGAGGTTTGTGCGATCCTCTCTCCCCATCCCACTCTCCCAGATATGTCCCTGTCTAGTTATTGTCTCTATTCACCTACCTATCCTGAATGTCATATACATAAAAATCACACAAAACGAAGCACAATCATATGAAGCAAACAGCAAAAACATAAGAAAAATGTCTAGACAAAACAGAAAAACGTCAAGCAAAGAAAAGCAGAAAATATTAAAAACTAAAACAATTTTTAAATGGGTCAAAAGGGAAATCAAATGGTAAGGTATTATATTTTGACCTAATTATATCTGCCATAATCACTATACAATGCTCTCTGCATGATTCTTCAACTGTAGAGAGGAAATTTATAGGAGACTTAATCCAATTGGGATCCTGATAATAGATTTTGGGCTTCCTCTATCGTTCCCAGTCTTTTGTAAACCAAATGTTCACAATTTAAGCTCT
>PVJH01043060.1:0-13858 GCA_004026705.1 Nesogale talazaci | reverse complement strand
GTAGAATTGGGGTCATGATAGTGGGTGGGAGGCAGCATGGGAACTAGAGGAAGGTTGCATATTTCATAGCTCCTACCCTGTATCTTAACTGACTCATCTCCTCCTTGTAACCCCTCTGCAAAAGATGTCACCTCACCTATTGATGGGCTTTGGGTCCCCAATCTGTACTTCCCCTCATTAATAATAATATAATTTTAGCTCATTGATGCCTGACACCGGATCCCTTCACCACCTCATGATCACAGAGGCTGGTGTGCTTCTTCCGTGTGGGCTTTATTGCTTCTGAGCTGAATGGCCGCTTGTTTACTCAAGCCTTTAAGTCCCCAGATGCTATATCTTTTGCAAAAGATTTCAAGAACGGAAAGGAAATTTCTCCTTTAAAAAAATATATCTTAAAAACCCTTGAAACTAGTAGTCTGCAATTTTAATCAGTTGCCAGTATGTTTTAGGACTTTTCAACAACCCGAGACAAAAGGCTAAGCTTATTAGGTACCAAAACAACACACTTTGAGAATTTTAACAGCATATTTTCCAAATAAATCATTTCAAAACCTTTTCCAGAGAAAGATGATTCAACAATCCCTAGGAAGTAACAAAGCTGCATTTTCGAAATGGTTATGGGTGGCCCCAAAAGTCACAGAACTAGAGGAGACTACCCCAAAGACATTTTGTTTGTTGTCTCTTGCAGCTAGCGTCCCAAAGCGTAACCACTAAGCTACCAGGGCTCCTGTATGTCTCTTAATCAATCGTGAATATGTCTGTGTTGCATAGGCTAACTGTCATAGAAATTCCACAAGGACTACAAAGAGTCCTGTAGATTGCATTGGATTTATACCATAAACTGACCTGAGTTCGGGGGGTGGCGGGGGTGGGGGGGGGGGAGGAGGAGGGCACCCAGGAAAAAAATGGATTTTCTTGCCCCAAAGGTATGTATTTAAATTTTTTCTTTTTTTCTTTTTTTTTGGAGGGGGGGCCATCACTGCCCTCTGGTGGTGGGAGTAGGAGGCCCAGCCTTTGCTCCTGTGGAGCTGGAATTGAACCTCCATCCCAGTGGGCTGCAGTCCTGCACACAACCACTACGCCACCGGGACTCAGCCCCAATTTTTTCTTTTTTTACAAAACAACTTTATTGCCTTCAAAGTACTTTCCACTACACTTAATTCATACGTCAAATCTACAATTCCATTCTTGGAAACAGTTTTTCAAACACATCTGTTTGGAGGGCTGATAGCACCTCCCTTGTTTTCTTCTTCACCTCCTCTACATTGTCAAATCGCTGTCCTTTCATGTCCCTCTTCATTTGTAGAAACAAAAAGAAGTCACGTCAAATGAGGTTGGGTTGAGTCAGGTGTATGGGGCAAGGGAGGCATGCTATTATTTTTTGCCCAAAACTGAAGCTCTGAGAAGGCTGCTGAACAGGTGCACTGTCGTGGCAACACCAGTCCCTGCCTGCCCCAAATCAGGCCTATATTGTAGCACATTGCTATGCAATCTTTTTAGACCCTCTAAACAGAAAGCTTGATTAACTGAATGACCTGGTAGAACAAACTCCAAATGGACTAAGCCCCTCACAACCAAAAAAACCAAACAAATGAGCATCGGGACTTTTGGGGGGATCCTCCCTGGCATTTCTCCTTCACAACCTCCTGCCATCTCAACACTCTCCAAACCATATCTAAGTAACACTGACAGTTACCTCATCGGGGGCACAAAAGGACAGGGTGCTGGAGGAGAGGCTATTCATGCAATTTTCTGTCATTCTCCATGTTCTACAAAGACCTCCCTCTCCCAATAATAAGAAAGAACCCAGTTTATAGCAGGGGACACAAATAGTAATTCTAATTCTGAGAACTGTGGTTCAAAAGTTGTCAGGAATAAAAGGGCAATTTAGAGAAAAAGATTCCTTCCCACAACGGTATATGGAGCTGCTGATGTTTGGCGGAGGTCATCTAACTGTTTCACTGAGAGGCTAAGAGGTGGTGTCCAAGTCTTAAAGAGATGCTGGGGCTGGAATGCACAGTGCTATTATTCATGGCTCTGGACAAGTCGTTTAGTTAAGCTGAGTCTCAGTTCCCATATTTAAAAAATGCAATTTGCCACCTACCTGGTAGCAAGTATGAAAAATGGATTGCAAAAAAGTTAGAAAAAGTTAAATACATTATAAATTTCTATACAAACAGTAAGGAGCTCGGGTGGTGCTAAGGGTTATGCATTAAACTGCCAACTGCAAGGTCAGAGTTTTCAGTCCATCAGCCCCAAGGGAGAAAGGTGAAGCTGACTAGGCCTGTACAGATTCAGTGTCTGGAACCCTATGGAGTGTTGCTATCTGCTGAATCAACTGTAAGCAGATACATAGATATGTGATGCCATTTTTCACTGGTGATGAAGTTTGCTTTTACAAAGTATCTTTTGATTATGAAAGAAGCAATTCTATAACAAATAGCTGAATTATTATTAGCTTCTAAATCTATTCTAAAACTCTTAAGGTCTGAAGTAGAAAACAGTATGAGATAAAATAGCCCTGACTGTGAATACCTGATGGGCCAGCTCATGAGCAATGATTTTGGTAACCAGTTTTCTATCTGCCACTGAAGAAGTATTATTATCATACAAAAGTGTCTCTTCTCGAAAGGTGATCAAACCCCAATTTTCCATTGCTCCTGCTTCAAAGTCAGGAATAGCCACCAAATCTGCACAAAACAGAACAGAAATGATCAACTTTCCTTGTCAGATAAAAATACTCTACTCATTTGTTTATGACTGAGTCAGCGCACATTTATTTTTATAGCCTGCATCTAATCTTACCCATCCATCTGCTGAGGATGATCTGATTAATTCCTTAAATCCCTGTCCCTTAGCCAAAAAATATACTCAATTCTTACAAATAAATCGACTTTCCAAGGCAAGGAGGATAGAGTGCAGGGATCATATTCTTTTACTTAGGGATCATCTTGACCTCAAATATTATTCAAGTTCAGCTACTTTACTGAACTCCCATTACTCAACTTTTTTATTTCAATTAAGAGTTTCTTGGAAAGTTCGATTTGGTCAACCTCTAAGCAAATCCTCAGTTACACAGCACCTTTGTAACAATCCCACAACTTTCAGTGTTTTAAGCTCCAAAATTCTGATATAATCATGAAATCTAAATGACAGTAAGAACTATATACAATTTTAACCTATTAACAAAGTTTATTGATTCTCTTTTAAAAATAATTCTGGCAAAAACACACCCTTAAAAAAACCGCTGCAAAATGACTCTAGATCATCGTCATAACAAAGACAAGAAAAGTATTTCATACCTAATTTCTTAATTGGGTATTGGATTTCAAAGTAGTTTTGATAAAACTCAAGAACCTTCACAGTTGTTTCCAAGGCATGTTGAACCTGTTCAATCTTTTCTGGCACAGCATATATAGAGACCTAAAAGAAAGCATTACTTTGATGTAAGGAGAGTTACGATCAAAATGTTTATTATTCTAGTGAATACTATAAAGACTAGTCTACACTTGAGAACTTCCAAGAGTGCTGTCTTTCAGGACATAAACTTGCTGTAGTTCTTTTCGCCTCAGAGTCCCCCATACCCCTCCTATACAACAATGACCCCCTTTTTCATATTTAAAACTAACTACTTTGGGTTCATTTCATCCATCTATGTTGGGTGATGTCTTAGCAATTTATAAGAATTTGCTCATTTAATTTCATAGTATTCTTTCTTGTCTCGGAACTGTCAGAAGACTTAGTTATTTATGGGCGAGGCTACATTTTCAGTGTTCTAGTGTGTGGCATCTTGCATGCACTCAATACTAAAGAGCCACATCTTTAAATGAAGCTCTAAAGTTAACTAACATCTAGAATAGAAACTAAACATTTTCCAAAATGACAGCATGAAAACGTATTAGAAAACAATGTACTCTAGATCAGTGGTTATCAACCTGTGGGTCACGACCTCTTTGGGAGTCGAGTGACCCTTTCACAGGGATCGCTTAAGACCAATAGAAAACCCTTAAGTATTTCACATTATATATTTACATATCGTTTTGTGATTAATCACTATGCTTTAATTATGTTTAATTACGTTCAATTTTTAACAACGAAACACATGCTACGTATCAGATATTTATATTGCAATTCACAACAGTAACGAAATTATAGTTATGAGGTTAACAATGGGAAGACTTTTATGACTGGAGGTCACCACAACATGAGGAACCGTATGAAAGGGTTGCGGCATTAGGGAGGTTGGGAACCACTGCTCTAGAACCAATGCATCCCACTCAGTAAGTATAACAGCCAGTGCTCATCACCCACAATACTGAAACTGTCATTTGTTCTAGCTCTCTTTTTTGACTAGTATATAAGGTAGACACATATCTTGTGACTCAACTGTAAATGTCTTCTTCAGGAAGTATTACAAAGCAAAATCTAAGCAATTATGCTCAATGTAATTGCTTTTAAAAAGAAATATTGGTTCCCAATTGAGGAAATTCTCTGATAATACCACTGGAGTGGAGTATGAAACTGTAGAAAATAAAAACTTCATGAAGCGCTCAACAGCGAGAAATAAAGTCCAAGCCATTATTTGGACAAAATACACCAGCATACTCTAAATAATTTTAGTCTCCTATAAAAAATTGTAAAATGGTCAACCATTCTTAAAAAGCCAAATAGATCCCAAGCATAATTTTCTTTATGGAACTTCAGTCTACAGAATGCAGGCACTAATCAAAGAAACAAAAGTAACATGGCATAAACCTGAATGTCAATCTCTGCTGCTTTATTACCAGGTCAGTTACTCTCAGTTTTCTTATCTGTAAAACAGCAATCAATATAGCTCCTACCCTCACTAAGTTACTGTAAGAATTAAATGAGAAGAAACATGTATTTAACTGGCACAGCTTAATAAATGTTATTATCAATCCTAAGTAGAAGTCCATGAGAATCAGGGCAAAATTTGTGTGAGCACAGTACTCTAGCAGCAGTTACTGGAAGAATTAAAAGTCTAGGTCTGGAAGTAAGCATTTAAAAAGTTATTGCTTTCCAAAATTACTATGGAAGATACTGAATCTCTAAAGTCATGTGGTAAGATGAACATCACCAGCCCCACCCTCCACCATCTGTCACCCTTGGCAATGAGCTGCAACAGCGCTTATAGGAATCAGTTCCCACCTGCCACGGGAACTATGAGCTGGCATACTAACTTGTGCTCTTCCTTAATTTAACAAAAATAAAAACTAAATAATAAAAGCAAAACCCAAACCAAACAACCTCCCCAAAGAGAACACCGATACAGCTGTAAGATTTATAAATAGAGAAAATTTAGGAAGCTTCCAATATTAGTTTTATTTATTTTGTCTTCCTTTTTTTCTCCCACAAAAGTCGATTTTAACCCTAAACAGGAAAAAGTTCACCTGAAATTGAAACCTAACCACAACGTCCATTACTACCAATTCTGGAACAGAATTATTAGAAAGAAGAAAAAGAGAAGGGAGCTTCATGTTTTTTTCTTCCTTTCTATTTCTCTTTCATTAAAAGGACGCATGCTACAATTTTCTGACTGCTAAGTGATCTCATTCTAATTGATATCAATTTTGGATTTTTTATTATTTTAACAAATGCTGCAATAAGGAAAAAAAAAACAGGAGAGCAATCTACTTCAGAAAGAGAGTCTTAAACAGCATTCTGGGTCTGGTAGGAGTAGTTTATTGCTGTCAAGTGGCAGTCAACTGGCACCTTGGCCTAAAGACTTATGTCTTAAAATATTTCCTGGAAAAATTCTTCTTTAAATCTTAAAAAACATTAAAGGGCATAACTACATTGATGTATATTCAGTTCTTACGGAAAAGGGCTCTTTCAGGCTGTGGAATAACAAACCTAGCTTATCTCTTCCTTAATTTAATAAAAATAAAAACTAGACAGTAAAAGCAAAATCCAAATCAAACAACCTCCCCAAAGAAAATAATGATATGGCCATTAAGATTTATAAAGAAAGAACATTTTGGAAGCTTCCAATATAGCTTTCTGATGAGCAGACGCCCTCCTAAACAGATAGCAGGGCACACAAACATTAATTCTGAAGCAAAAAATAGCTTCAAGTCGGTTCAGGATAATGAATTAGATGGAACATTAGGAGATGACATGGATTGTGTCTAATGTCCCAGACTGACAGATACTCTTGAGATACAATTCTTTTTAGTGGAAATTTGGAAGTAAGCTATATTCCTGACTGAGTAGAAATAAATTCATATTATTAGTTAAAATTATAAGATAATACTGTTAAAGGATCTCTTTGATTATTAAAGGAGTATACTGTCCACTGAATCCTGATCTCACCAGGATTCAAATTTGATTCTACAGGTTGGATCTGTCCAATCTGAGAAAATAAAAGTGGATGATTGCAAAAACAAAATCTAAAACACCACCACAGGACAAGCAGGGCCATTCCACAGCTGGCCTAGAATTTCCTAGGTAACTCTGGCATTACTTAAAGGCCGAAAAAAGCTTAAGAAAGATCAAAGAATGAACAGAAACAAGAAATATCCCTCCTCTTTTAGGTTTTCAGTAACAAAGCTGCCTCTGTCAGTACATAGGACATGCTTCATAACCCACAGTCACCGATGACACAAAGTCACTTAGAAAGACTGGTATTAATAAAGAAAACGCTACTGTCTTAGTCTGGAAAGTTGTGACATGTGCTAATGCCAAACATTATGAAATACAAGTAACCTTAAGTATAATGACTAATGCTCTATGTAAACTTGTATGGTTAGAGTTTCCTGTACTTTGGTCGAGCACTCATGAGTGCTATTCCATGCCATCTAGTGTAATTCCATTTTGTGTGGGAGTGAACTTATTTAACAAGACTGTTCTCTCCAAGTCTGCAACCCCCACAAGGGATTGGGTTGGACTACACAAATATGGTGTGTGCCACACAAACGCAGAGGATTGGCCAGTCTTCGCTGCCACTCCCCAGCTAACAGGAAGAGCCATCTTTGAAGCTGCATTAAGAGAGAAAAACCAGAGAGAATTGGAAGGGCACATTTAAGATCTGCCTGACTTTGGCATGCAAACTCAAAAGAACAGTGCACAAACTATGGGCTATCTTCTCCTTAACTAGACTGAGATTATGGAACAGTGATGGGAGGTTGTTTCAGTGGCCATGGATGCAACAGCCAGAGAGGGCCATGTGGCTGAGAGACTGAGGGCCAGAGACATGGCTGCTGGCAGAGGAGACCTATGACTGTATTTTCACTGCTTGCTGATCCGAATCTGTGGCAACCTACTACTAAGGTCCCTAGTAAACCCTCTTATTTGTCTGTGAGTTCTGTATGGCCACTCAACAAATTATTTTCAGAACAAGACTGATGACCACAGAGGCAGGTCCAATCCCTCCCTGGTGGCAATAGGGAAGCCAGAGGAAGTCAGGTTTGTGAGCCACCACTGCCCTGTATCACACCTTCCTCATTGCAATCTCAAATACACAACTGGTCGGTTGAAAGGGTTTTCCTTAGAGTACGCTCAGTGGAAAATCACTCTCCCTCCACTCGGTACTATTCTGTCTCCTGATCCATAGACCTTACGGCATATGCCTGAAGGACTCTAAAATCTGTCACCTGAAGACATACTTTAACTTTCCAGTCCCCACTATTGCCTGACTCAACTTCTTGAAACAAATTTGTGTGCGTGCTGGGGAGGGGGTGAGGAGGCTGGTTCTGTCTCACTAGAATCCTAATGAATATACTTGGATTACTACACTTTAGCATAATAAAAATCCTTTGTTAGACTTTACACCTTAATTTCTGATCACTGGTAGTGAGGTGGTTCAGCACTAGGGGTACTAACAAGTAAGTACTCGTCAGCTGAGGTCCTGAAAGATGTGGCAGTCACATTCCATAAAGATTCGTCATGAAAAGCACCCAAAGGGCAGTTTTTCTCTAGCCTCTAAAGTCACTGCAGGTCAGAATGAACTTGTGGTTAACTGGATGGCATACACCCAGAGAGATTATTTATGCCATCTGGTGTAAGACACAGCACATTGTGGCAGGCACTAGAGTTCTGACTATCACGTAATGGTTATGCAATCATAGGTAAACTACTTAACTTCTATATCAGTGGTTTTCAACCTTCTTGATGCTGTGACCCTTTAATACAGTTTCTCATGTTCTGGTGACCCTGAACCATAAAATTATTTTTTTTCATAAAATTATTTTTGTTGCTTCTTCATAAGTGTAATTTTGCTACTGCTATGAATCATAATATGAATATCTGGCAACCAGGATGTATTTTCATTTTTACAAACAACATAATTAAACATAATTAAAGCTCAATGATTAACCACAGGATGTTATTATATATTGTGAAAGACATATGCATTTTCCTTTTTTAATATATGTGTGTGTGTGTGTATGTATGTGTGTTTTCCAATGTTCTTAGGCAAACCCTGTGAAAAGGTGGTTCGACCCCCAGGTTGTAATGGATCTTGTAAAATAATTGTAAATTTTACATGCTGATTTATAAAATGAAAACATGTTAATGGTTTCTTCTGATGCCAGTAATAAGAGGTAATAATAATAAAACTATAGTTTATTTAACAGACATGACATTGAAAGTGCTCATTCACCTATGCCAAGAAATCTGGTCAACTAACTAGAAAAGATCTTTATCTGTGCCCATTCCAAAGGAAGGTGAAACAAAAGAACATGAACATGATAAAATACTATCAATATAACATGCAAGCAAAATTTTACTGAAGATAATTAAAAATGGTTAAAGCATTGCATTGATAGGGAGCATCCAGTAATTCGCATCTGATTCAAAAAGAGAACAGGTAATGAGAGATACCATTGCTGATACCAAATAGATCTTGGCTCAGAGCACACAACACAACAAAGATGTTTACATGTGTTTTACTGAATATGGAAAAGCATTACACTGTGTGGCTATCTATAACACATTATAGCTTACACTAGATAGAAGGCAAATTTCAGAATACTTAACTGTGGTCCTGCAGAACCTATAATTGACCAAAAGGCAGTTATTTGAACAGAACAAGGGAATAACGTGTGGTTTAAAACTAGGAAAGGTGTATGTCAGGTTAAACCCTTTCACTATACTTATCTGGTGAGCAAACCACTTGAGGCTGGTCTTACATATTACATAGCGATTCTGTTTAGCAGTCTTAATAACTATATTATGTAGTTATGTAACATGTGGCAATATAATGCATAGCTATATCATACATAGACTGCAGCATCAGGAGTGGAGGAAGGCCCATTAACAACCTGAGATATGAAGATGACAAAACGCTACTTGCTGAAAACAAATTAGACTTGAAGCACTTACTGATCACAATCAAAGATGAAGGCCTACAGTATGATTACACCCTAACATAAACAAAACAGAAATCGCCACAACTGTATCAACAAGCAACATCAATGAAAACGGATAAAATATTGAAGTTGACAAGCATTTCATTTTATTTGGATCCATACTCAACAGCCATGGAAACAGCCATAAAGAAATGTAATGGTGTATTAGGGCAGATCTTGGCATCGGACTTCTTTAAAGTGTTAAAAATCAAAGATCTCATTTTGAGAAGCACAATTTGCTAGACCCAACTTACTGGATCTTTAATTGCCTCATAAGCATGTGAAAGCTGAACAACGAACAAGGAAAAGAACTGATGTGTGTGAAGTATGGTGCTGGCTAATGATACTGGATACACCACTGACTCACAGGTGGAACTACTCATCTATCTTGGAAGAAGTACAGTCAGAATACAAGAGAGATTTAGAACCTCTGGAGCAGTTCTACTCTGCTAAGGAGTTTGCTATAACTTGGAATCAACAAAGTAGCAGTGATATACTGAGGGGGTTGTGGTAGTTACATAATTTCATGTCAGCTTGACAAGTAAGGGTAGGGGTGGTGTCCAGTCTTCCCCTCAGGTGACAGCCTGATGATGCCTCCTCTCTCTGCCTTTGTCTTCCTGTTGACAAGCCCCAGGGAGATTGGCTGAGCCCTAGGATAGCCTCTCTCTCTGCTTCACCTTCCTGTCGAAGAGCCCCAGTGGGAAAGCTGGAGGAGCCAAGTGGAGACCCACAGCACTGCTGAGATGCTTCCATCGCCACTGGATCTGCAAGACTCTGTACCCATCAATTTGTGATCTTCCTGCATTTGCATCATTGCATGTGACTGCCTAAATCTGTACAAGGATTTCTGGACTAGTACTGGACTTCTGGGCCCAAATTAGACTTATGGACTTGATCTGGACTGGGTTGGGATGTTTACTTAATATACAATTACTCCTTGATATAAAGTTCTTTATATATGTGTGTGTGTGTGTATATATGTCTTTGATTTTGTTTCTGTAGTCAACCTGGTCCAACACAGTGGTTATTTGAGAAAAAGTCCAAAAATATTGCTACAAATGCATAGAAACCTATATTAATAAAATATCAAAATGTAAAGCTATTGTTCCTTATTAAACCCTCTTTCTCTATCAAGACAAGTAACTGTTTTTAGCTTTATGAAAATATTCTTGTGAAAACAGCAGTTTTATTAGGTCTTACTGAGTAGCTAAAACACAAAATTTATTTTATTTTATTTTATTTTTTGTGGCATCACTGCCCTGGTGGGAGTAGGAAGCCCAGCCTTGCTCCTGGAGAGCTGCTGCTGGATTTGAACTGTCTATCCTTTGGACTGTAGTCCCGCACACAACCACTACACCACCAGGGCTCAGCCTAAAACACAAAATTTAATCAAATCTTAGTTTACAGATAAGCGCCAAAGGCAAGGAAAATCAGAAGAGCTTAATTGAAACAAATAATGAATTTCATAAAAATACAGATAAACCTAAAATTAATAACCTTAATCATTAACAGATGAGGAAAATTCAATCTGGAAAAAGGAAAATAAATAAATACATGGATTGATCTAATTTTATAAGCAGAGTTCTTCTTATTTTTGAGTTCTTTTTTAAAACAAGTTGCACACTATCATTTAAGATCATCCAGGGTTGTACAATTTCGTACTAATATATTTTGCATTAATTAAAAATGCTTTGTCTCGGAGGTTGAGCCCCGGTGGCGTAGCGGTTGTGCGCGGGACTGCAGCCCACTGGGTTGGAGGTTCAAATCCAGCAGCAAGGCTGGGCCTCCTACTCCCACCACCAGAGGGCAGTGATACCTCCCCCCCCCCACCCCGCGCAAATGCTAGCCCCCTGAACACTACTGAATACTTGAAATGTGGCTAGTGTGGAGACAAAAGAAAACTTTAATTTTATATTAAACAGGCACATGAGACTAATGGCTACCATACTGAACCATGACTTTTAAAAAACTTTAGTGTATATACACCATCTTTCTGGAATTCTTGTAAAAGTAAAGTTAAAGGAAACTTAAAAATCTTTGATTGTTCTCATTGTAAAGGAACAATAGCATATAATAGCTAAATATAAAAAGCATTTCTGGTACAAAATGTCAAGTTGTGATACAAGAGCTTATTTTCCATTATAAGGTAGCGACTAGGTATCATTAAAGCAAAAATTCCTCTTCACCTGTTTCTTGTGAGCTAGGCTTTCAAACAATTACCACACACACCTACCTGGGTTCCATTAATGTCTTGACTCAGGTTCTTCATTTCCCCCACAATGAAAGCAACCAGGTAAGTGCTCATCTTCACACTCTCATAAAACTCATCCTGAACGAGTCCGTCTTCCACACGGACTGATGACTTCTATGAGCAAAAGGGGGCAGGTGACAGTTCTGTAACTTTGGATAGAATTGACAGTGCCAAAGGATGTGGGAAAATGAAAGGGCAACTAGGAAAATCAGTTGTGAAGAGGCTAGTATATTTTAATCACTCAGTGGAATTTCTGACAGAGCACAGGCTTCTGATCTGTCCTAACCACCCATCATGAGGACATAATGGGTATAAAAGGTAGTTTTACATATATGTAAGTTAGAGATAACAAATAATACTTGTTTCTTCCCTTTAAAATACCTCCAAAGCTAAAATCCTTACATCAGACCTTGCAATGTTCCACTCTACTGCTACAAATTACATGAGCAGAATAAGGATTTACTGCTGCAATGTCAAGTTTCATGCTACTGTGGTGTGAAACAGTTTCTTAGTGTGCCATTCTGAAGACACTGCAAGTGTTACATCAGTCACCAGAGGAGGCTGTCAAGGACACATTAGAAGGGAACATGGTATGGCTGGGAATGAAACTCTCAGAGAAACATCTGTGTTGAAGGACACATTCTGCTCTTTTGTCTACAAGGGCTAACTCTGTGGCCTATCAAGCGTAGCTACTCCTGTTTGCTAACCATCTTGTTTCCAGGAGGCTCTTACTGGGCAACCAAAGGATCCCCTCGCGTTCTTATTTAGCATAAAAACACTATTGTTTCATTACATCCTTTGCCCACACTGCCTTCCATATAAAACTGGTCCTCAAGAAAGAGGTTCCTATTGTTTCAGTTTGTCTTCAAATTATAATGCAGATTTTTTCACATAGCAATAAAATGACAAAAAACAACCATGATTCAAACTATCAAATTAGTAAAGCAAATTCACCAGGTGACGTAAAATACCACTCTACTCTTCAGTGACAATACATACTGTTACCTATTTGCAAACTTTAGTACAGAATATATACTTCATGTTTCCTACAAATACATTCTAAGTTCATCTCCTCCTATCTCTACTCTAGCGGTTGCCCGGTTCATAACAGTAGCTAAATTAAAGCTATGGAGTAGCAACTAAAGTAACTTTATGGCTGGAGAGTCACCACCACAGGAGGAACTGTGTGAAAGGAAAGTTGAGAATCACTGAAGGAGGTGCTGCTCCTGGGGCTGGCTTCCCAGTAAACCGCAACATGCTAACAGTTACTTAAGTAAGCCTAAGAATGAATATCATTTTAACCAGTCTCAACAGTGGCCCGGAAAAGGCGACTGCAAGTGTTCTTACTGAAGAAAGAGACCCACTCGTGGTTTCACGTTCCAAGAAACAGAACAGTACCTTGGGCATGTTCGATAAGGCAGTATGCTGCTCATCCCGTGTGATCCTGATGACAAATACGGCTTTAAACGCTGGCTCGTCGAAACACGGAAAAGCAGATCTTGCTGCCAAGGGCTCAAACTGAGTGGCTGCAAAGTACCTACATCAAGCACAAATTCAATCCGACAGTTAGGGTATCATCTACCATGCCAAGCACAAGGAATGCTAAGGGAAGACATGACACAATCTTAGACGTTACAGAATCTGCAATCTGTTGGGAGGGGCAGAGGTTTAGACAGCAGACAGAAAACTAAGTCAGATCCCCCCACACCATGTCATAAAAACAAAAGACACAGGAGGGAAGAGAATACATTTTACGAACAGTGGGAAGTACACAGACAGCTGCAGAACAGTCCATGTTCAGGGACTAGGGGGCCATCAGTGTGGGAGGAGATGGAAACCATAGAGACCAGTTAGTCAGCGAGGCCTTTATAAGGTTTCTGATGGAGGAAAAGTAAGAAGTGTAGTCGTTAGATGCCATTAATCATTTGTACAAGCAGACCCTGGCTTAACACTAACTCTTATATTCACAACTTACGCTTTCATGAAGACTAAGTAAATAGGTGTCTGAAAAATGTAAGACTCAAAAACTGTAGTATGTAGGTTTCCTTTATTCTTTCCTGATAAGTCTTTTTTTCCCTTCTCCTCTTCCTACAACACACCAAACATGTGAAATATTAACTCAGTCATTTGTGTATGCGTGTGTGTGTACACACATTTTTGTTGCAATTATAAAGGACATAAACCAATTCAAAAATGTCCACATGTCCAATTCAGGGACATTACATTCTTCGAATTGTGT
>PVJH01043059.1:0-13834 GCA_004026705.1 Nesogale talazaci | reverse complement strand
TTGGGCTTAGTTTTATTTTTTTCTCTTTGTCTCTTCCATTTTCACTCATATGCCACTGCTGACCTCCAGACTACTCCCTTTAGCTAGGGCATTTATGCCTGTACTCCACCTAGCTGGGAGAATCTACCCTGTGCAGCATAGCCTGGGGAAAAGAGACTGGGGAAAACCCTCCCACCTTCTACCATGGGTTATTCCACCCAACTTTTTTCCCCAAAGAATTCCTGTCTGTGTGGCTGGGGAAGCGCATATCTGTCCTCTATGGTCCCATATGACTGAGGGAACTTCCTCCCACCTGCCTTAGTGCCTCACTCAGCCTAAGGCAGCTCAGCCACCACTTGAAAACATTCCACACTTCTGCAGGAACTTCTGTCCAACCTACGCAGCGATCTACCTGGCCAAAACAATTCCATCCATTATTCTCGGTGCTCTATACCAAAGCAGGCAACACACCAGTCTTCTGTGGTACTCCAATTGCACCAGCACCCTGTTCACCCTCTGTGGTGCTCTAAGCATCTGTGGGTCACACCATCATGACTTCTTATGAGATCAGTCAGTACATGACCATCCTCGTGGATCCACAACAACCCAACCAGCATCCCCTGAGAAGACATCCAACTTGCCCTCCAGATAACAGAATATTGGTTGACTAGGGACAGAGTGAAGCCAGGGGAGGATAACATGGTAGGCCAATTGCGTAGTGAAATTGGCTGCAGGTAGTTTGAAGAAGCATTGCTATGATATCTATTTCTTCTGTTCCATGGGTCTCTTGAGATTCTTAACGTCCATCAGGGGTAGTCTAGGGAGGGACTTTTTTTTTTCAAGAATCTGTCCTTGTCTTCCAAGTTGCTGAATTCGTTTGAGTATAGTGTTTCATAGTAACTGTCCTTTTGTCCTCTTTCATCCATCATTCTGGTTATGGAAATTTGTTTCCCACTCTATTTGGTTATGTTTGCCAGCGGTGGGTTGATTCTGTTTATCCTTTCAAAGGACCAACTTTTAGCTGCATTAATTTTTTCCATAGTTTTCTTATTTTCTCTCTCCTGAATCTCAGTTCCGATTTTTAGTGTTTCTTTTCTTTTGCTATTAGTAGGATTGTCCTGCTGACTCTGTGTGGTTGTTGTAAATTTTGTGCCAGTGTATAAATCATTAGTCTCTTCCTTTTTCATGTGTGCATGTATTGCTATGAAACTTCGTCTAATAACTGCCTTTGCTGTGTCCCATATCTTTTGATATGTCATGTTTTCATTCTCCTTGGTTTCTAGATATTTCTTAATTTCATCTCTCATCTGGGCCAGTACACATTCCTTTTGCAATAGAGTTATCCATCCTCCAATTATTTTCTCTTGTTTTCTTTGTCTTCCTTTTGTTGATTTTCAGCCTTATGGCACAGTGGTCAGAGAGAGAGAGAGAGAGTTCTGTATAATATCGATGTGTTTAAATTTATTTAGATTCCCCTTAACTTCCAGTATGTGGTCTATCTTTGAATATGTGCCATGTGGACTTGGAAGGAATGTGATTTTTTTTGGGTATGCGAGTGGACAGTTCTGCAATTATCTTTCAGATCAAATCCTCTGATTATGGTGTTTAGATCTGTAGCTTCCTTGTTGCATTTCCCCCCCAATGATCTATCTTTCTCAGAGAGCAGTGTATTGAAGTCACCCACTATGGATGTGACTTATTTTTTAAATTTTTTTGCAGCATTTTGTTGACTTATTCAGCAGGTCTCTTATTCAGGGAATATATGTTTAAAATGCTTAGTGGTTCTTTGCCTATCTTTCTCTATTATATAGTGATCCCCCTACCTGTTTTTATTGTTTAGGGAGATGAACATGTTGGATCAGAGAACATGGGAGGAAGAGAGAGTGGAGCACATCCTGGCCCACCAAACCTCAAAGACGATATTGCTGCTCAGAGAAGCCAATGTACAGAGAGAACCTTAGGGCTGGCCCCACTATGAGATACAGCATCCCTCACTGACCCTTATCCCTACACAGGACAACAGTGCAGACACAGAGTGGGAATTGCACCCAATCTGATCCCACCACACTGAGGTAAAACATTAAGGGCATGCAACAGAACAGCAAGGGAAGCAGAACAATGAAGTCATGAGGGAAGTACCAAAAATAGTCTTTGGGTCCAGGCCATGGCACCCTATCAGACTCTATAGGAAAACACTCCTAAAAGCCCACAGTGTTTGAACTATTTACAAGCTTTTCTTTTTTTGTCACTGGTTTTGTTGCTTTGCTTTGCTCTCTCTTGTTTGTGTGTGTGTGTTGTTATTTATGCAGGTTGAACTAGATAGGATAGTCTGGGTAAACAATCTGGTGGAGAAAACAATGGGACTGATGGTGCTGGTGGGACATGGAAGAGGGAGAGGTGAGTCAAAAGAAGTAGAGTCAACAAACCCAGGGACAACGGAACAAGTGACACAAAATCGGTGATGAGGAGAGTGTAGGAGGCCTGGTGGGGCTTAATCAAGGGTAATGTAGCTGAGAGAAATGACTGAAACCCAAATGAAGACTGAGCATCATAGTGGGACAAGAGGAAAGTAAAAGCAAGTTGAAGAAAAAAATAGGAAGCAAAGGGCATTGATAGAAGTCTAAATATAGGCATGTATATATGTAAATATATTTATACTTTATATAAATATGTATATATTATATAAATATGTATATATTATATAAATATATATTTATATTATATTTATATTTATATGACAATGGGAAAATATATGGGGGTCTATGTGCATATATGTATAGGTTTAGTATTAAGGTAGCAGATGGACAGTGGGTCTCCACTCAAATACTCCCTCAAAGCAAGAATATTTTGTTCTAATAAATTGGCATTCCATTAGGCTCACCTTCCCGACACGATCACTGAAGACAAAGCAGTTGCATTAGTGAAAGTGGTGAAGAAAGCAGATGGTGTCCAGATATCAAAAGATATAGTGTCTGAAGTTTTAAAGTCTTGAAGACAAACAAATGGCCATCTAGCTGAGAAGCAACAAAGCCCACATGGAAGAAGCACACCAGTCTGTGAACACGAGACATTGATAAGATCATGTATCAGGCACCAAAGAACAAAAAAATCATAACATTGTGAATGAGGGGTGGTGGTCCAGAAAAGAGACCCATCTGAGGCCCATCTGTAGACAACTGGACATCCCTTTACAGAAAGGTTGTGGCGAGGAGATGAGCCAGCCAACTTTCCTCTAGTTTCTAAATGCTCTCCCCACCCTGCAACCCCCACAATCCTGATCCCAATTCTACCTTACAAATTCGGCTAGACCAGAAGATGTACACTGTTACAGGTAGGAACTAGAAAAACAGAAAATGCAGGACAGATGATCCCTTTAGGACCAGTGCTTAGAGTGGCGATAAAGGGAGGGTGGCGGGAGGGTGGGGGAGCAAGAGGGAACCAATTGAAGGATCTACATATATTCCCCTCGCTGGAGGGATGTACAACAGAAATGTCAGAGAAGGGTGACTTTGGACAGTGTAAGATAAGACAAAATAACAATAATTTGTAAATTATTAAGGGTTCATGAAGGAGGGGAGAGTAGGGAGAGAGGGGAAAATCAGGAGATTTTGCTATAGGTTTAAATAGAAAGCAAATATTTTGAGAATGATGAGGACAACAAATGTAATAATGTGCTTGACACAATGGATGCATATATGGGTTATGATAAGAATTATATGAGTTCCCAATAAAATGATTAAAGAAAAAGAGTTGCTTGAGGACCCAATTAAGAAAATAACAATCATTAATTCAATAATAAAAGTACAATCAGAATACTCCTTATAGTCCAAGGATGCAAGAGTTCATTTTATGTACTTGGACATGTTGTCAGGAGAGACCAGTTCCTGGAGAAGTACTTGAAGAGTTCTAAAATGGAGGAGTGGTAAAAAAAAGATGAAAGCACTCAACAAGGCAGATGGACATGGTGTCTGCAACTATGAGTTTAAACATATGTGAGGATGACACAGCACCAGGTGGTGTTTCATTTTCGGCATCTAGTCACTATGAGTCGGAAACGACTAGAAGACACCTAACAACAAAAACTCCTTCCATTATTTTATATACCTGTATTTTTATCTCTTTATTCTTCTGTGATTTTTTTTTTGGGGGGGGCATCACTGCCCCCCTGGTGGTGGGAGTAGGAGGACCAGCCTTGCTCCTGGAGAGCACTGCTGGATTTGAACCTCCAACCCAGTGGGCCGCAGTCCCGCACACAACCACTATGCCACCGAGCCTCAACCCCTTCTGTGATTTTTATATAAGCTAGCTGACTTCTTTCCATTGAAACTACTGAAATGTACTTTTTTATGTTGTTCAATTATATCATGATTCAAATCATATCATGAATATTTTCTTAAACACTTTGATGTTTGCAAAATTTCCCACTTACATGGTCATGCACAATTACCCGCTCTATTACTTTGTTTTACTTTACTATATCAGCTACATGAATTTTCTCAGACAGTTCTTATTTATCTATCTGATTGATAGTCTATAATGGTAGAAGCTTTTCTCCAAGATTTGATGGTCATTTAGTAGTTACTGAAGAAGCTCGTACATGGTGATTGCATTAGTGTCTTATTGCTCCTGGAACAAATTATCACCAACTCAGTGCTTAAAATAATGTAAATTTATTTTCTTACAGTCAATCTCTCAGAACTAAACTTTAGGTGATCACTAGTCTGATTCCTTCTATATGTTCATGGGAAAATCCATACATTTGCCTCTTCTGGTTTCTGGAAGCGCTGACATTCCTTGTTTAGTGAACCTTTCCATCTCTCGCTTCCATCTGCAGATCTCCTGCTATTGACTCCTGCCTCTACTTAGAAAGATGCTTGTGCTTACATTGCGTTCACTCAGATGTTCCAGGATGAACTTCCTATCTCAAAATGCATGACGTAATCATACTTACAAGAGTGCCTTTTATTCTTACATGTATGTAACATATTCACACACTTCTGGTATTAGAACATAGACATTTTGGATGGCCACATTTACTTGCACAGTAGATTTTATTATTTGGTAATCAGACAGATATTAGCATCTGGAAGTATTTTCTTCCATGCTAATCAATGTAAGGGAGACTCTTCAATCTCCTACCATGAGGTTTCAAGCCGTTCTAACAGTTAAATGATAGATAACACTGCCAAGCATGCTTTAAATATTTAACCCCCATGACCAATTCATGATATGATGCTATTAGTTTCCCCATATTACAGCTGCAACCACCTTCCTCCCAGTTTGTCATGATTTTGGATGCCACCACTATTTCAAGTGCTAGCAGGGTCTACGTTGTAAACGGCTGACAGCAAGATTTCCAGTCTAAAATAGAATAGACAGAAAGGCACGACTATCTATTTTCAAGACATCACCAATGAAAACACTGTGGATCATGACAGAATATTGTGTTCTGTAGTGATTCACTAAACTGGAAGGCCCTCAAGCTACTCAATGGCTCAAACAATGGACTCCGCTATCAAGATCACGAGGCTATTATAGGGCTAGGCAATATCTCCTGTGGTGGTACGTGGGGTTGTCATGAGTAAGACCTGAATCAACACCAATAGAAAATGTTACAGATGACTGTTTAAACAAAGGAAGATTAGGTCATTTACCCATGATCACAAAACAAATACACAAACAGGCGGTTTAGGTCCCCCCAGAAATGCCTGCTGATCTACTTCCAAAATATCAGTCTCTGGGTCACAGTTCTATTCTTATACACAGGAAGTTGCTATGATTCAGAACTTAGAAGGAAACTAGGTTCCTTTTTGTTTGTTTGTTTCAATATAAAAACCCCACAATTAAATATGCACAGTTAAATCTGTTACCCAATGGTAAAGTTTGATCTAAGCCTGATCCTTTTAAGCATACACCTTAGTTCACTCTCTCTGCTTATTTGTGATGGGAATGTGAATGGACCTTTTTCATCAGAAGAACTGTCATGTTTATGAATTTCCTTCTCCCATCAAGGAAATCTCAAGTCGTTGAATCTTGGTAGAAGATAGAGCTACTTCCGATGATAGAAACACATTTTCCCTTAGCAGACATTGTACACAGGACTTGGGCAGGGCCAATCCTGCCCAAACACAGCACCTGGAATTGAATGACATAAAGAGCCTGTGGAGAAAGAGGTGGCATCTACTTTTGAGGGGTCAGAACTCATGCTAGTGTACAGAACCCATGGAGATAAATTCATTTGATAGCCTCTCTTCTGCATTGTACTGGTGCCTATTTTCAGAGTAAGCTACACTCCCATTATATTTTCACTAAGTTCTTTCTGTCTTACATCAACCAGAATTCACATCTCTTGCTTGTTTCTGAAAGAGTGTATCAGGGAATCATATTCTTTTTAATTAAAAAAATTAAATCATATTATTGGGGGCTTGCACAATGCTTATCTCAATCCATTCGTCCATCCATTGTATGTCAAGCACATTTATACATTTATAACCCTCATCATTCTCAAAACATTTGCTTTCTATTTGAGCCCTTGGTATCAGCTCCTCATTTTCCCCCTTCACTCTCCACCCCCCTCTTCCTCATGTACCCTTGATAATTTATAAATTATTATTATTTTGTCATATCTTAAACTGTCTGATGTCTCCCTTAACTCCCTTAACCCAGAGTGGAGGTTATGTAGATCCTTGTAATTGATTCCCCCTTTCTACTCCACCTTCCCACCACCCCTCCTGGTATCACTACTCTCACCACTGGTCCTGAAGGGATCAACTGTCCTGGATTCTCTGTGCTTCCAGTTCCTATCTGTACCAGTGTACATCCTCTGGTCTAGCCAGATTTGTAAGATAAAATTGGGATCATGGTAATAGTGGGGGGAGGAAGCATTTAAGTACTAGAGAAAGTTGTATATTTCATCATTTCTACCCTATACCCTGAATGGTTTGTCTCCTCCCTGTGACCTTTCTGTAAGGGGTTGTCCAGTTAGTTGTTCACAGATGGGCTTTGGTTCCCCAATCTGTATCCCCCCTCAATCACAATGATATATTTTTTGTTCCTTGATGCTTGATACCTGATCCCTTTGGCACCTTGTGGTCACACAGGCTGGTGTGCTTCTTTCATGTGGGCTTTGTTGCTTCTGAGCAAGTTTTTAAGATCCCAGATGCTATATCTTTTGATAGCTGGGTACCATCAGCTTTCTTCACTATGTTTGCTTATGCACACATTTGTCTTCAGTGATCGTGTTGAGAAGGTGAACATTGTTGAGTTTCAATTTAATAGAACAAAGTATTGCAACGAAGAAGTACTTGAGTGGAGGCCCAATATCCATCTGCTACCTTAATACTAAACCTATAAATATATGCACATAGATCTATTTCCCCATTGTCAAATATAAATAGATTTCCATATGTAAATGCTGGTATTTAGACATCTATCGATGTCTTTTGCCTCCTATTTCTTTCCTCTATTTCCTTACCCTTTCCTCTTGTCTCACTATCATGTTCAGCATTCTTTTGGGTTTCAGTAATTCCTTCGGTTACAGGACTCCTACACTCTCCTCTTCATCTATTTTAGATCACTTATTGTTCCCTTGTCCCTGAATCCTTGATGATTTATAGTGGTTTTTTTTTTCATGTCTTACACCAACCACTGTCCCCCATCACCCATTTTTCTGGGTTTTTTTTGCTCCCTAGGGTGGGGAGCAGTTATAGGTAGATCATTTCCCCCATCTCCTCACTCTTTCCCCCGGCCCTCCTGGTATTCCACACCATTATTAGTCCTAACAGGTTTATCTGCCCTGGATTCCCTGTGTTTTCAACTCATGTATGTACCAGTGTACATGCTCTGGTCTAGTCGATTTTGTATGGTTGAATTGGATTCATGATGGGAGTGGAGGGGAAACAATAAAGAACTAGAGGAGAGTTATTTGCTTCATCATTGCTTTATTGCACCCTGATTGGCTCATTTCTTTCTTGTAACCACTCTGAGGAGATGTAGAGAAGTTTTAATTGCTGATGTTAGGATTAATCTTCATCGGACTTTATAAACCCAAATTAAAATCATTGCCATCAAGCCAAGTCTGATTTAAAGAGAATCTCTACGACAAAGTAGAAGAGTCTCATGGGTTTTTCAGGGCTATACATCTTTACAGAATCCAAACAGGAAAACCTTTCCCATTGAGAAGTTGATGAGTTCTAAATCCTGGATTTTCTGTTAGCAGTCGTCCTCCTTAACTATTGTGCCACCAGGCTTCTCTTACTTAGGTTTATTAATGTGAGCATTAGTGGTTTATGTAACATCTTAGGTGAATGGCTTGAGGATAAAGAAAACTTTATGGATTTAAGTTGTTTATTGAATCAGCAAGTGTCCTGAGCTAATGATTAGAATGCTTCTGCTATTGTAGTATTACCTCTACTACTACCACTCTGGAGGTAACTTAAACCTCTAAACCTATCTTTCAGCTCTTAGATGATGATAATAGTATTTACTTTGTGGATCTCTTCTGGAGATTGAATGAAGTTCCTTAAGTAAAGCAAACAATGAGTTGTTATCTGTGCATTTGTCAAAAGCAGCTTCCTGCATTATAGAAATGAGGTGAGGATTTATCTCCATATGTGATGTTTTATAAATCTCTTGATTTTAGAATTATATGGTTATTAGTACCTATAAATCAATTAGTAAATGAAAGAGGATATACAAGAGAAATTTTTATTGAATCTTACTTACACCTTCTTTGAAGTAACTAATGATTTCATTTCTAATAAAATATAATAAATATTTAGTATCACGTTTGTTTACATATTGCAAGTTAATAAACCAGATCTTGAAAACCAGAAGATGATTGTCTATTCATTTAACTTTCTAGTTGATTGGTGTTTGTGCTGAACCAGCTGTTTGAAAGTGCTTTGAAATGATAGAAAACCTTTCTCTAGAAATTACGCAATTACCAAAATACCATAAATCATTTATTTTGTATGCATTAGAATAAGTGCTAAATGTGGCTTTCACTTCATTTTAGGAATAAATGAAATGTCTTGAAATAGGTACATATTCAACTATCCTTCTTCAATGTTGGCAGTTCAAGACTAAACAAATTAGAGTTGATTAACTGTTGTGAAAACCAATTCCATTATTTTATCAAAACTAATTTGTAAAAGGACTATTTATATACTAATTAAAATTGGAATAGTGTCAAGTTAGCCTACATTTTAAAACCTTCATATCAATTTTCATTCTTTTGCTGTTGTCTTTTATAGATGTTATCAAGTCTGTTCCAACTCATAGGAACCCAATGTACAACAAAATGAGACATGATACTGTTATCCAGGCACCAGTTTCTCCTGATGACATATCCACCTGGGGGTGGGGAATTATTGTTGATCATTGCAATTGGTTCCCTTTCCTCCCCTCTTCCCCTACTTTCTCCCTACCATTCTGGTATTGCGACTCCCATTTCTGTTCTGAATGTTCTGGATGTTCTGTTCTGTTCTGAGTTTATCTGACCTGGATTCCATGTGTCCTGAGCTCTTACCTGTACCGGTGTACATTCTTTGGTCTGTACCAGTGTACATCCTTTGGTCTAGAATTAGGGGAAAGGCAAGACTGGCATGAAGAAAGTGAAGGGTGAGGTAGCCTCAAAGAACCACAGGCGTATTGGTTTTTCATTGGTGCTATAGGAAGGGATGACCAATCCCTTCTATGTAACCCTTCTATGAGAGGATGTTCTATTGTATACAGATGGGCTTTGTGTCTCTTCTCCAACCCCCTTGTTGCCAATAATATGTTTTTTTGTTGTTGGTTTTGCGTCTTCTGATTCTGTTGACACCTCATGATCACACAAGCTGGTGTGCTTCTTCCATGTGGGCTTGTTGCTTCTCTGCTAGCTGACCATTTATTTAACACCCAGCCTTTAAGACACCAGATGTTATATCTTTTTTGGGGGGGGGGCATCACTGCTCTCCGGTGGTGGGAATAGGAGGCCAAGCCCCACTGCTGGAATTGAACCTCCGTCCCAGTGGGCCGCAGTCCCCCAGATGTTATATCTTTTGATAGCTGGGCACCATCAGCTTTCTTCACCACATTTGCTTCTGCATACATTTGTCTACAGTGATCATATTGGGAAGGTGAGCACACAATATGATTTTTTTTGTTGATGTCAGATGGATGTTGTGGCTGAAAATAGAGAATATCTGAAAGATGTTTACTTATGTTTTATTGGTTGCAAAGAATTTCAACTGTGTGTATCAAACAAATTATTTATAGAATGGAGAAGGATAGGCATTCCAGAACATTTCATTGTGCTCATTCAGAACCTATATATGGGTCAAAAGGTAGTTGTACAAATAAAACTGTGGAATCATAATACATGGTTTTAACAAGAAAAGGTTTGTGACAGGGTTATGTCCTCTAACTATATATCCTCAATCTGGATGCTGAGCAAATCATCGGGAAAAAGAACATGTCATCAAGATTGATGGAAAGCTTATTACTACCTTTGATATGCAAATGACATAACCTGGCTTGCTAAACCTGAGGAGGACTTGAGACAGTTGCTGATGAAGATCAAGGATAGCAGCCTTCAGTGTGGATTACAGTTCAATGTAAAGAAAACCAAAATCCTCACAACTGGACCAATAGTTAACATCATGACAAACCAAAAAGATTGAAGCTGTCAAAGATTTCATTTTGCTTGGTGTCAATCTAATCAATTCTCATGGAAGCAGCAGTCAAGTGATGAAAGGATGCATTGCATTAGGTATATCTGCTGTACAAGGCCTCTTAAACTGTTGAAAAATGTTGATGTTACTTTGGGAACTAAGGTATGCCTGATCCAACATGTGGTATTTTCAATGGACTCATAGGCTTGCAAAAGTTGGACAATGAAAAAGGAATGGAGAAGAGAATTCAAAATATTTGCGCTGTAGTGTTGCATTACCAAGAGAACAGTTCTATCTTGTTAGAAGTGCAAAGTGACCACACATCCCTCTTTTGAACAAATTTCCCTGTGCCCCAGGACATTTTTAAAAATTCCTGGTTTTTGGAAAGAATGCATGACAAACTAGGGAGTGGAGGGAGAATGGGAAGGGAATATACCCCCTCTACTCCCTCTTTCCCCGGTCAATGGTGTCTCACTTCACCAAGGTTAAAATCTGGTCACTTTACCTTAGAAGCAAGAATGAGACTTCATTTCCTGTACTTTGCCTATGTTATCCATAGAGAAATCAGTCCCTGGAGAAGGATCTCCCATCCAAGTACTAACCAGGCCCGACCCTGCCTAGCTTCCGAGATCAGCTGAGATTAGGCGCATTCAGGGTGGTATGACCATAGACAGAGAAGGATCTAATACTTGGTAAAGGGGAGGGGCAATGACAAGGAGGAAGGCCCTGTAACAGGATGTAGTGACACAGTGGCTGCGACCAATCATTTCAAACATAAGTACAATTGTGAGGGTGGCGTAGAACTGGGCTGTGTTCTGTTGTCCATATGGTCATTATGAGTCACAATGTACTTCCCAACACTTAACATCAACACAAAAGTGCAGAAAGTGATGTGACGTCAAGCACAAAAGGAGTCTTTGTCTGGACTAGGAAATATTTTCTTTTGTGAAGAAAGGACGGAAGATTGGATGTGGACAAGGGGCATTAACTGGGCAATCTGTCTAACTAATGTAGCAGGCTGGACATAAGACTATGAATGTATTGCATTGATCTAGGGTAGATTTACCCAGAAGGACTTGAAATAGAAAGGTGACTGACAGAGAAATATTGATGGATTAGGAACAGAAGATTCAGATAAGGCTAAAGGACACATGCAGTGAGAGAAATCGGATAAGGCAATGGATAGGTAGAATATTATTGGAAAGTATGTGAAAAATGGCATGGAGGTCACATCCCACTTCCTCCTGCTTCAATAGGAAGAAAAATAAATAAATAAACCCCTTGCCATTGATTCTGACTCATAGTGAGAGAGTATTCAAGACAGTAAGTCTTTGTGTGAGTAGGCAGCCTCATTGCTATCCTGCTCCGTAGGGAAAAGGAGGATCCATCTTCACATCATCCAAGGACAATTGCCACAACATAAAGGTCAGACATGTCTCAACTCTCATCCTTCTTTTACTGTATTCTAACACCAATTCTTCTTCTCACAGCACTCTCCTCTTCTGGGTTCAAAAATGCATTCCAGTGACCACAAAAAAACTTGCAGACAATTCTCACACATATGAGGTTTTTAAGGCAAGTGTGCTAGTCTGGAGAGACTAGAGAAACAAATTCAGAAACACACTTTTGAATATATGGGAAAGGTTTATATACAAGAGGAATGGAACCTTGAGAAAGCATCCCAACCCAGTCCAGTCCAAGGTTATAAGCCCGATATTAGCCCATATGTCTGATACCAGTCAATAAAGTCTTCTTCTGACTCACAAGGCACAGGCAATGACAACAGGATAATCACAGGCTGGGGGATGCAGTCTTGCATATCCAGTGAGAGTAGAGGCTGGCAGAGGCCTCCCGATGGCTCCTTGTTTCCAGGGCTCAGGGTCCATCAGCAGTATCCATTGGCTATAGAAACACCTCAGCGCTGGCAGGAGTCTCTCTGTGGCTTTTCTGGCTTCAGAGGTCTGATTCCATCAGGGTAAGCCCATGTGGCTTCTCCTCCGGCTCCTCCAGTTTTAAGCATGCTGCCATCTTGTCTTGTCTCTAAGGAATTGAGTCAAGTCTCTCACCTCCAATTTTGAAATACCACGAGACTTCCCAGAATTCTCAGGAGAAAGCCATGCCCACACAGAGGCCTCATTGGCTATCTCCAGATTGACAGGCTAGACTCCACCCCTACAATCCCAGTGCTGAAATAGATCAGGAAAGCCACAGCAGGCTAACAAATTGCCACATGCCAGAATCAGAAAATATGATGTATACAGTGTTTGCTCACAGCAGCACCTCTTCTTAGACAGTATCCACGTCTCTCTCTGTCCTCAGCCTCTATGTCAGGAGGTCCTTTGTTCCGTAGGCCTAGAAACCTACCTACCCACCACTTTACCTTACCAGCCTATGGCTCCGTGACATAGCTTCTCTGTTCTATCTCGTGGTCTCTGTGCCAACAGCCTCTAGTGTTACTGGTGCTCCTACTGCTCCAGGCAGAGATCTCCCCTTGAGGTTCTCCTTTTCTAGTGATCACAGGGATCCTCTCTTCTTCTGAGGCGGCTCTCCTGTGTGGAGAGGAATGGCGCAACTGACAGTTCCCTCTATCAGTGATTCATCTTCCCTGCCGTCTCTTAGGTAGCAAGAGACAGACAGGCATGGATGCGTCCTTCCACATGCTACATAAGGGCCTCTACAGGATGTTGGGAAGAAAAATCAGGCAAGCCTAAGCCAGCCATAACGATGAGTTGGGCATGCTCCAATTCAGCAACTCTCCCCTCCCCCCACCAGGTGGGTAGTATACCTGGGAGTACAAACTAGGCCCAGGTGGGTTTAATTCAGCCAAATGGGGTCAACCACTATCTTTGTCTATGCCTCCCCAGCCTGAGGTTTAACTACCTTAGTAGCGGGGCCACTCCCTGTTTTTCTTCTTCAGCCTGGACCCTGCTCTAGGTTGTGCCATGGTCCTCTGGCCTCAGGTGTGGGCACACAGTCCCAATAAGTTAGCTGCATTCAGTGTTGAATGCCAGCGTGGCTTCCACATGATTTGACATGCTTCTCCCAAAGAGTAGGTACTCTTTGAGATTGAAAAACTTGAAACTTCTGTCCTTCATAATAACTCACTTGAGTCACAAAACAGACTTCGGTATGAATTATTTCTGGGGGGAATCCAAGAACTGAGGTATTTCCCACCAACCTAACACATCAATAGGATGAGA